>PVLC010014268.1:0-39700 GCA_004027655.1 Graphiurus murinus
TTTCTCCACTTCTTAGCAGCAGCAACCCAGTAAGATTTGCTAACATCATTCATTGAAGAACTTAGTTGTCTCATAATATCTAAATGACTCCTATATAACATATTATATTTCCATATAGTGTATGCTGCCATTCAAAAGTATATTATATTTATGTATCTTTTAAGTGGCTATTTTATGCAAAGAACTGTGATAGTTCTGAAAATTTACTTCACACTTTAGGTAACAAATTAGCTTGCTTTTGTTTCATGGATGTTAGTAGAAGACACCAGAGTCCTGGGGCAAAGAAGAAGACTTTATTCCTCACAATGTTAAAAGCAGCCTGAGTTTCATGATTGTGTCAGATCCTCTTTAAACCAAGTTCCAGGAGAGTGAAATGGAGAGGCTCAGGTAGGTGTGCATACAGTGCATTTCTATTACAAACACTAAGTTTAGGAAACCCAGAGTCTACTAAAATTGGCTAGAGGAAGATATTCTCTTTATTATATTGAAATTTCTAGAGGGAAACACTGTCAATTTTGTAAATCAGTTTGCTACACAGATGTCCGCAAAAAAGAAAGTGAAGGCTACCTCGTGCAAGATGAGCAGAAATGCAAAAGATCCTTAGAGAATCATCTACCAATATCAAATATATAAGAAAATCACTTTCTGTCACTGACTGTATGTATGTCACTATCAACATGATTTGCATTATGATGTGAGACTATAATGTAGCAATAGAAGCATAATAAAAAGAAAACCACTAATTTTGGTGCAGATATTTTGTCATTGACCACATTCCAACTATTTTTACTGATTTATTACTGTTACACATCTAAATTGCTTAGATCGTCTATGTAGACAAATCATACATAAATACTCATATTTTGCTTCCTATTAATATCTATGTAGATTTTCACTTTTCTTATCTTACTGCAGAACTTTTACTCTCCCAAAGAGGTTTTAAGCATTGTATTGGTAATAATCATTAATTTTATGCTACTCATTTTAATGAGGATGCAACTAGACTTTTAATATTAAGTATGAAGGCTGTTAGGCAACCCCCAGGGGGAAATATGCAAACATGTATATACGCACTTTCATTTACCAGACTAGAAAGTTAACTATAGTAATTATATACTAAAATTTTAAGTGTTTTTTTGGTCACAGTTCAAAGAAATTTCCTTTCTTCTTGCCAGAATCATAAATGGCTTTATTTTCATAGAAATAAAACTGAATAATTTTTTTACCTTCAAAAATGTGTTTCTCTTATTGAATATTGAAAAGAATATTATTTCTAAAATCTTCCCATAATAAAGGAAAAGAAGACAATGACAAAGAGAGTTTTGTTTCTGGTTTCTTTTTTTGCAGTACTGGGGATTGAACTCAGGGGCATTCTACCTCCAAGCTATACCCCCAGCCCTATTTTTTATTCTTTATTTTGAAACAGGGTCTCACTAAGTTGCGGAGTGCCTCACTAAGTAGCTGAGGCTGGCTGCGAACCCGGATCCTCCGGTCTTAGCTTCCCAAATGCTGGGATTACAAGTGTGTGCCAGGACGCCTGGCTCTGTTTTTGTTTTTAACATATACTTCCATTTCTAAAATACCTGTGGATTGTCTGCCAAGGATCTGCAAAGCACCAACACTCCCACCCCGACTTTACTTTCCCTCTACCCACAAACAATTTAGTTTGTCAAATATTCTTGCATATTGACCTTGCTTATGGCACTTTATGCTCTTATGCAACCAACCTGTAAGTCAAAAGAATATTGAATTTCCTTATTTATATGCTGATCATGTAAATCCATACTCCTCACTACTCATTTTATCTCAGATTCCTTGTTTTAAATTTCCCATTGTTATTCTTTTTATATCCAGTTCAACTAATTGCCAAATAAAGTTTATATTATCCTTAAGAGCAATTTATGTGTATGTTCATGCTCATATTTATGATTGTCCATTTTTTCATATTTATATGAAAACTTGATTAGGTATAGTGTTCTTATGACTATTTGAGAAAAATATAAACACATACACACATATATTTTTTTTTTCAGGACTCTGTAAATATTGTTATATAGGCTTCTGGCATATATCACTGTAATAGAGAGGCCCTGATACTAGTCTGATTTTTTCCCCTTGGATTTTCTAATTTGTCTTTTGTCTGCTAAGTTGTTTATTATTTTTAAAACTTATGACTGATATCTTTAGAGTTGCTTTATTCATCAACTTTTCTTAACATTCAGTTTGCTTTCCCAACTGAAATATGTCTTGTTTTTCATTTTAGAAATTTTTTTTAACAGCATAGTTGTGAATACTTAACTTTTTAGTTTCAATTTTTTGAGTTCTTTAGAGGGCCCTATTATCATATTGAATCATGCCTGTCTGGCACCTTCCAGTGTTTGTATTTTATCTCTTATTGTTTGTATCTTCATTTTCTAAGATTATTTTTTAAAATGTCCTATGTGTTAGTCATTTTCTTTTCAGACATATGTTTTGTTCTGTGCTGTTGATAATGTAGCACTTCTTTTAAAGCTGCTGTTGTATTTATTTTCTCACATCTTCCTCTTCCTCTTCATTTCATGCTGATTTATGAACTTGTGCTTGAATGTCCATTTACCCTAATTTGGTTTACTGAGTCCATAGAAACTGTCTTGTCTTGAGTTAGGTTTTCCTGTTGACCGCGTTCTTTCTTCCTTTTTCTGTAATCCTTTTACTTACTATTTTAAGATGTTCTTATGCTTGTTATGTTGCTTACTTTAATTTTTTCTTCCTTAAAATATTCAGTTCGGATAGTCTGTTTTGAACTATGAGAATGATTTACTGTCTTTTCTAAGAAACATGTTTCCCCTTCTACAGCAGTTTATGATTTTGGAATTAAGCTCTATCCCTGGTTAGTGTAACCTGAGAGAATTGGGAGGCCTTAAAGGTTAAAGTTCCATTCACAGTCCTCCCTTATCATGTGGTTTACTTACCTTGGTAATGCATGACTTGCATGCCAGCTGGAGTTATTCTCTGGCTACATACCATATCCTTAACTCAATATATATAACTCAAGTGTTGCCAATATACAGGTATTGAGAGGTGGGGCTTTTAAGAGGCAGGATGTTAAGGTTAAATATAGGATGGCCCCTTGAAGAGCTCATGCATTGGTGTTTAGAGTTGATATAATTGAGTCTTGAAGGTCGTAATCCCAGCAGTGGATTTACGTGGGTGGCACCTGGTAGGCTGGTAGGTTGTGGCTGGAGGTGGGTCCCAGGGGATTATGTAAATATTTTCTCCTCCCCCTGCTCCCTCTCTCTTGCTTCTGGTCTCCATGATGTGAGGAGAAGAGCTACTGTGCCTAGCCTCTCTCTCTGTTTCCGGCTACCAATCTCTGAGATCTTTGGTCTCTGGCTTCACATGGACTGAATTTGAAACCGTAAGAAAATAAATCTTCTATCCTAGGTTACTTGGACAAGTCTTTAGATTATGGCTGTGAGAATGCTGATAGGAACATGGGGCTTTTAAGATGTGGGGCTTTTTTTTTTTTTTTTGCGGTACTAGGGATTGAACTCAGGGGCTTTCTACCTCCGAGCTACACCCCCAGCCCAATTTTTTATTCTTTATTTTGAAACCGAGTCTCACTAAGTTGCGGAGTGCCTCACTAGGTAAGATGTGGGGCTTTTAAGAGTGGTTAAACTTGTGGGTTTTCCCTCATTATTGTGTTTAAGGCTCTTGTGAAGGAGCCTTCCTACAGGATTCTGTGAGCTTACTCTTGCTCTTCTGCCAGATGAGGATGCAGTGCTTGTCACTTTATGCTTCTGCATTAGTCTCCTGAGGACTTAGCAGGAAGACACACCTCAGATGCTGGCGCTTCCATGGAAGACTTCCTGCCTCCAGAACTGTGAGAGGTACATTTCTTAATAAATTGCTCAGACTGTGGTATTTTGTTAGAAGAGTACAAAATAGAGTAAGACAGGAATTGATACCAGTAGAGTAAGGTTTTGCTGTAACAAATACCTAAAAATGTGGAAGCAGCTTCAGAGGTAGGGACTAGGTAGAGGCTAGAAGAGTTTCACAGTGAATGCTGGAAAAAGCCTGTATCACCAGGAGTGGATCATTAAAGCCATTCTGATGAGGCCTCACGGGGGAAGGAGAGCTGTTAGAGAAAGCCTAAATCATTTTACAGATTACTTTAATGGTTGTGAGCAGAATGTTAGAAATATGGGTAACAAAGGCCATTCTAATGAACTCTTAGAAATGAGGACTACCTTTTTGGAAATTGGGGAAAGGTCATTCTTGTTATAAAGTAAAAAAAAAAAGAATGGCTGAATTATGTTTGTATTCTATGACTTTGTGAAATGCAGAATTAGAATGATGATGTGATGTCTAAACACGAATTTCCCATAATGGATTAGAGTGAAATGCAGGGTGAGAGTCATTTTCCAATGCCTATTGCTATCCTGAAATTCATAGCTTTCATATGGCTGTTATTGTTCTTAGGGTGTGGTGGAAAATTTTTCTTATTGTGACATAATTATATAGTGTCTATTTTGTTGACTTTTTTCCAAAATCTGTATTTGGAAGGTCTCTGTGAGTTTCCTTTTAATACATCTCTTTTTATTTGGGCGTTTATATTTTAATTTCTAATTTCAAAAATATAAATTTTACTCATTTTTTTGATAAAGTAAGCATTTGATTTTTTTTTCTTAAAGTACTCTTCTAATGTGTCATTATATGGAGAAATATCATAGTAACATAATATGGAAGACATTATCACTATGATACCTGTAAGCACAGGTGTGAGCTTTCAGCACATAAGAAAATTGCTCTTCCCTTTGCCCCACAACTGCTTAGAGCAACATGACAAAATTGTAGAATGAAAGTATATGCACCCTTTATCATTCACAATAGGGACATTGAACTGTTGGGACTCATGTCACCAGTTTGTCCCCATCTGTCATAACTATCATGAAAGAACGAGACAAAGGAGACTTACCCAGGCATGCTTCTGTACCAGAAACAAACAAAAAACCCCCAAGCACTCTGTGTAAACAAGAATAAACCATTTTTCCAGTGGTTCTTGCATATTTACTTATGTATGGTTATTTATGTATATGTGTTGGTGGATGAATATAATTTTTCTCAAAAACAATGTTTCACTTATATCTCATAACTTTCATAATCTTTCAAGAGAATGTTTTGTGCATTTCTTTCTGGTACCTGCTATTTCGTGGAATTATATAATTCAGAGTGTTAATTTTAGGAAGGTTCATTTTTATTTCCTGTTGTCAGAATCTTCTGTTCTGTATGTTTTTTATTTTTTTTTAAATATTTGGTCAGCTTCTGTACCCAGTTTGCTATTTTTCTAGTAGTAAAGATAGAATCAATATCAGAGACATATTGATGGTATGTTGAACTTTAAATAGAACATGGTGAAAGTAGAATGCTGTTTACAGTTGACTTCTGTTTCTATCCTCACATAAGTTTTTCAATTTAACATCATTGAAGCACATTGCAATAAGTGACTATGTATATTTAATATCTTAATTTTTTTGTAAAGTTCAATACATTTATAATACTGTCCTAAAAATCACATTCTTTCAAAAACTTTTTTCTTATTATTGATATAAAAATGATCTATTTTCACAGGGGATTACAGCAGATTTGGTGCAACCTGTTAAATGTAAGCACCTACTCTCAAAGTATTAAACCCACCCCAGAGAGAAATCATATTTGAATATAGATTACATTTTCATGGTCAAAGTTGATAGGCAATTTTTTTCCATTTACATTTCTAACACAGATACTACACCATGCATATTTTTTTGATAAGCATCACTGGAACTTAAGGAAAGAGATGCTATTCTCATCCATTGGTAGAGAGTAGTGATGCTGCTAAAGGTCCAAGAGGGCAGAGGAGGGCCCCTGACAACAAAGATTTACCCAATGCTGTCAATACCACATATCACTAATGCTGTAACAGTTTTCTGTAAGTGAAATCTTTAATTCCATCAATTTTAGAAGACACTTATCACTCTGATATTGTTCTCCTCCTCTCACTCTTTTCATCTACCAACTTCTTACATGGAGTGGCATCTGACAAATTGATAATATTTAAATTAATTTTTTAAAACATTAAGTTCTATAAATGCTTTATAGGTTGATTTTAGAAATTGTAAAATAAGCATTATATTTGCATTATACTTTTTCTTAGTGTACCTGGTTTTTCAATAAAGGTCTAAAAAATAGGCTAGAATTAATTTTTTTTTCTCTATTGGTAAAATTTCACAACCTCTTTTCTGATTGTATATATTGGTAACATTTAAATCAAATTACATTTTCTTTTTTATAGAGCCATTAATTATTCAAAATCATGAAATATTAAAACTTAACATTTCTTAAATAAGTTGACCATGGATTTTGATTGTATTCCAAATAAATTTTCCATACTTTTAAAATTTTTCTCATGAAGAAAAAAATCCGCAAGGACTTTATTTGATAACCTTCTGAATATCATCCATTCTCATAGTTATTATATTCATTGTACTGAATTCATTTTATTTCAAAGACATTTTTAATGAAAAAAACTCATTTTAACTTTTAGTAAATGATTTTTAGATATGCTACATAATTTTATTTTAGATTTATTTTATTTAGTTCTCACTATATATTCATTTATTTTCATGATTTCCAGTTTAGTTTGCTTTTTTTTTTCATAAAGATGCACTGAGTTTTAAATTACTTTATACTTGGCAATGTCATTTTTCTTCTTGTTCACGAAATTGACAAAAATTTACCTAATAATTTAATTTAAGTATATAGTTCTTGGTCCAAAATAGTTTTCATGCTGAACAGTGGAAGTTTTCTTTTTTTTTTTTTTTCCACCAGTGGTTTTTTTCCATCCAATATATATGATCAGAGTTGTTAATCCAATCATATTTTCATTCCTTTTTAGACATACATTTCTGTCTCAAGATACTTTTGACATTTTCTGCTTGTCTTTCATCCTCCAAATATCTCACTAAGAAGTGTCAGTCTAGATTTTTTTTCTTTTGTCCTGCTTAGCACCTGATATAGGGAACTCAGACAATCTGAAGACTTTTGAAAACAAGTCAGAGATATCTGTGCTCATGTCTATTGCAGCAGTATTCATAATAGCCAAGATGTACATTCAACCTAAGTGTTTGCCAACAGATGAATGGATAAAGAAAATTTGGTATATATACACAGTATACTATCCAGAATATTATTCAGTCATAAAAAGAATAGAAAGCCGGGCGTGGTGGTGCACGCTTGTAATCCCAGCATTTGGGAGGCTGAGACCAAAGAATCTGGGTTCGAGGCCAGCCTCAGCTACCTAGTGAGCCACCCTGTTTCAGAATAAAAAATAGCTTAGAAGTAGAATGCCTCTGAATTCAATCCCCAGTACCGCAAAAAAGAAAAAAAATAAATTAATTAAAAAAATAAAAACAATAGAATTCTGTCATTTGGCAACATGTATGAATCTGGAGAGCATTGTTAAGTGAAATAATTTAAGACAAAGGGTACATATTCTCATGTACAGAAGCTAAAATAGTTGATTTCATAGAAGTTGATTTCATACAAGAGATTGGAAAGGTAGGCGGACAAAAAGATGGAAAGAGGTTATTTAACAGGTATATGACACCGGGTGTGGTGGCGCACGCTTGTAATCCCAGCATTCGGGAGGCTGAGACCAGAGGATCCGGGTTCGCGGCCAGCCTCAGCTACCTAGTGAGGCACTCCGCAACTTAGTGAGACTTGGTTTCAAAATAAAGAATAAAAAATAGAGCTGGGGGTATAGCTCGGAGGTAGAATGCCCCTGAGTTCAATCCCTGGTACAGGAAAAAAAAAATACAAAAATAAAAATAAAATAATATGTAATCTAGGAGAGCCCAAGACGGCGTCTGAGTGAAATACCTCTCCTCAGGCACTGGGAGCTCAAATCAATTTGCCATAAAAGCAGCTTCTTGACAGAAGAAGCAAAAAAAAAAAAAAAAAAAACCAACAAAGCAACGAAAATTGAACTACACCGAAAGAGACCCCAGAAAGCTGACCAGGGAGAGCAAAGAGCCTGTCTGTGTGGCAGCTGTGCCACACCAAGGAGCAGTGGCAGTCAGTAAGCTGCGGGTATGGGGATCAATTAACATGGAGATATTTAGCGACCACCTACGTACTCAGTGACCAGACATGGAGTAAACGACTCCAGAACTCCACTTCCTAACCAGGCAGTGTATCCCTGCACCTTCCACAAGGACCAGAATGTGTCTATCAACTGCACTGCAGAGCTTGAATCAAAACTGCTGCAAAAGCAGCCTCTTGACAGAAGGAAAGCAAAGCAAAGCGGCAAAAAAAGTGAATAAACCAACAAAAGCAGCTGAACAGAACCCAGGAAGAACAAAGGAGCCAGCGCATGCAACAGTGGCGCGCGCCATGAACCGGCAGCTGCCATTTTGCCAGCCGCCATCTTGCCAGTCACCAAAAGCAGCAACTATTAGCACCAAGACCTCCAACAACCTCCTGCGCACCCAACAACCAGAAGTGGAATAAGTGACTATGGATTCCACATCCTAATCAGGCAGTATACCTCTGCAGGATCAAGAGCGATCAAGAACACCTGGGACAACCATCTTAAGCCTGCAGCGAGGACACCCCAGATCACCCCTCCCACTGGAACCAGAACAGCAGGGATCTGTAAGTTAAATTGCACTCTAGGGGTGCGGGGGGCCCCTATACAAAGCACAGACTCAGTCACCTGCCCTTCAAGTAATTGGACAAGGGCAGAAGTGTGGGAGGGAACCAGTGCACACAGGGCATAGAGAACTTCCAGGCACCCTGAAAAATGCCAAGCATATAGTTTGAACTCCCATCACCAGCAAAGACAGAGAGACAGATGCAGACAGGCCCTGTGGAGAGCTCAGAGACACAGGCTTGCAGTGGGAGAGGCATCAGTAGAACTCCCTGCCTGCAGTGACAGAGCAAATAAGAATACCAGAGACACATTTGAAAATTTAATAGAGTGAGCAGACATTTAAAAGCTGAAAATATTCATGCAGATCCAAAAGGGCCGCAGAGGCCAATTCAGCTCTGTACTTACAAACTAGCAGGGTTTTTGTTTTTGTTTCGATTTTGTGTGTGTGTGTGTGTGTGTGTGTGTGTGTGTGTGTGTGTATGTGTATGTTATGTTTTAGTCGTTTAATGTTTTCGTTTTGTATTGCCTTGATTTATTTATGTTTGTTTGGATGATTGGTTGCCTTGTTATTACTTGCTTAGTTTGTTGACTCTCCTCCTTATCCCTTTTACAAGCTTCCCTCCCTCTCTCCCATCTATATTCTTCTCCTCAACACTTTTTCTCTTCTCTTTTTTTCTTCCTTTTTTCCCTGTCTCGTATCAAGACCATCTCATACTACCACACCTAAAACTCTACATTGACTACCGAAATCCCCTGACATATCCATTTTCTCTAATCTTTACAAAATATCACCTCAACACACTCAACCTCTTATCCCACTGGACCATGCCCTCTACTTTACCCTATTCTTGCATTCATCACTGTGACTTCTCACCCAACCTTTACCACTGAACAAAACCTGTCCCTGTATATACCAACAGACACCTCTAAACCCCCACTGCAGAGATTGGATGAGAAAGCTTTCAAGAACAGCAAAGATATAAATTTAAGAATAGGGGAAGATGGGAAGGAAAATAACAAAGAAACAATGAGCCACCACAACCCCTCAATAAAAGATCTCATCAACCCATAATGGCAGAGATTACCAGAAAACATTTCAGATCTTTAATACTAGAATCAATACAAGATTTTTGGAAACAATGCAGGGAGAGTTGGAAAGAAACAAAGGAACAAATAAACAAAGAATCTGACACCCTGAATAGGAACCAAAGAGAAGCATTAAAGTATGTGAAAGATGCAATAACTGAAGTGAAAGCATCAATATGTAGCATTCCACGCAACCTATGTCGCGTCCCATGCCACACGGGGTAGAGCAAAGCAGACCAGTCACTTCGCTCATCAGGGCCGAGCAAGAGGGAGAGTGTTGCAGCCAGGCCCACCACCCTGGGGAGTCGGGGAAGCCCCCCAAAAACCAGCACCAGCCAGGAGTCCAGTCAGTGGTCAGGCAGCGCCGCAGGAACTCAACTTTATTGGGACATACAATACATTATATGGGCAGGTCAGGTAGGGAGGTGAAGCTGGGGAAGGGGAGCCAATGGGAGCAGATCTTGTCACCTATAACTGCAGGGGAGGGAGATAGGCCTTTCCTTGACCTGCCCCCCGGCTTCCCTAGGTCTGAGGGGTCAGATTTCACCAAGAAAGGTCAGAGCCTGTGAGTGCTGAATGCCACATAACATGAGCAATCCCTACATCAATTCAAACTATAAACAGTAGATTAGGCCACATGGAAAATAGAATATCACTCTTAGAAGATGAACATTCAAAAAATGAATCCACAGTACATAATTTAGAAAAAAAAATTGACAGTGTGAATTGGACATCGATGAGATTTGGGCCAAGTTTTAAAGAGCTAACCTAAGAATAATAGGCATAAAAGAGGGATTAGAAGTTGAAACTAATGGAATAAACAATCTTTCAAAGAAGTAATATCAGAAAATTTTCCAAGCATAGAAAAAGAAGTTGACACACAGGTACAGGAAACATACAGAACTCCCTAGAGAAAAGACCAAAGAAGAGGCTCACCATGCCACATAATAATAAACTTAACTCCAGTAGAGGCTAAGGAGAGAATTCTAAAGGCAACAAAATTAAAAGGCCAAGTGACATTTAGAGGCAAATCAATTAGAATGACTTCAGACATCCCAAATCAAATCATGAAAGCCAGGAGAGGCTGGAGTAGCATATTCCAAACTCTGAAATAAAATAACTTGCAGCTAAGATTCTCCTACCCAGCAAATCTCTCTCTCTCTCTCTCTCTCTAAATTGATGGGTATATAAAAATCTTCCATGACAAACAGAAAATGAAAGAATTTATGTCTTCAAAACCAGCACTAGAAAAAAAAAAAAAAAAACTCAAACAGATTAATTACAAAGAAGAACTAAAAGGTAAACATCAGAACCAGAGAAACAATTTCCGGGAAGCAAACAACTAAGCAATGAAGAATAAACACCACCAAAAAGAGAAGTCAAAACTCAAAATGTTAGGCATTAAAATCATCTTTCAATAATCACACAGAATATAAATGGTCTCAACTCCTCAATAAAAAGGCACAAGGTGTCAAAATGGATTAAAACCCAGGATCCATCTATATACTGCCTGCAAGAAACACACCTTACAAGCAAATATTCCCACAAACTAAAGGTGAAGGGCTGGAGTAAGGTAATCCTTACCAATGGAACTCAAAGACAAGCAGAAGTAGCAACCATGATATCAGATAAATTAGACTTCAAGTCTAAACTTATCAGAAGAGACAAAGCAGGCCATTTTTTTACTAGTAAAAAGAACAATCCATCAAGAGTAAATAAAAATTTTCAGCATCTATGTCCCAAACATAGGTGCAGCCACTTTCATAAAACAAACTGTATGATATAAAGACACACATAGTTCTGATACACTAATACTGGGATACTTCAATACTCTCACATCACTAGCCAGATCTTCTAAACAAAAGGTCAGTAAAGATGCCTCAGTCCTAAAGAATTCCATAAACCAAATGGACCTATTAGACACATATAGACTCTTTCACCCAACTAGAGCTGAATTCACATTTTTCTCAGCTGCACATGGAGCCTTCTCCAAAATAGACCACATTCTGGGCCAGAAAGAGAGCACTGGCAAATTAAAAAAATGTAACATAATTCCCTGCATCTTTTCAGACCACAATGGAGTTAAACTAGAAATAAACTCTAAAAAGATCCAGAGAAGCCATGTATACACATGGAGACTGAACACCACATTGCTGAACGAGGATTGGGTCAGAGAAAGAAGTAAGGGGTGAAATTTAAAAAATTCCTAGAAAACAATGAAAACAGAGACACAACATACCAAAACCTCTGGGACACGTTGAAGGCAGTATTAAGAGGAAAATTTATAGCACTCAGTGCCCACATAAGAACAGAAAATCACCAAATAAATGACCTAATGACATAACTCAAAGCACTCGAAAAACAAGAACAGTCTAATGCCAAAGCTAGTATAACACAGGAAATTATGAAAATCAGAGCAGAAATTAATGAAGTAGAGAATAAAAAACAACACAGAAAATCAAGAAAACCAAAAGAAGGTTTCTTGAAAAAATAAACTGGATAAATCATTGGTCAACCTAACCAAAAGAAAGAATCAACCCAAATTACCAAAATAAGAGAGGAAAAAAGGGATATTACATATGACCATTGAAGTATGGAAATACAGAGGATAATCAGAAACTATTTTGAAAAACTATACTCCAACAAAATGGAAAATCTAGAAGAAATTGACAAATTTATAGACACATATAACCTTCCTAAACTGAGTGAAGAAGATACAGAAAACTTAAACCGACCAATAACAATTAGAGACATAGAAACAACAATAGAGTTTACCATCAAACAAAAGCCCATGGCCAAATGATTTCCCAAGAGAATTTCATAGAACATTTATAGAAGAGCTAATCCCAATACTCCTCAAACTATTCTGTGAAATAGAAAGAAACAGGACCCTCCCAAATACATTTATGAAGCCAACATCACATTAATACTAAAGCCAAATAAAGACAGCTCAAGAAAAGAAAACTATAGGCCTATATGATTGATGAACTTAGATGCAAAACTGCTAAACAAAATACTATCAATGCGCATTCAAAACCACATCAAGAAAATTATACACCATCACCAAGTTGGGTTCATCCCAGGGATGCAAGGCTGGTTCAACATATGAAAAACGATCCATGTAATTCACCACATAAAAAGAATCAAAGACAAAAATCACATGATCATCTCAATTGATGCTGAAAAATCATTTGACAAGATCCAACACTGATTCATGAAAAAAACACAACAGAGAATCAGAATAGAAGGAACATATCTCAACATCATAGAGCCAATATACAATAGGCCTACAGCCAGCATCATATTAAATGGAGAAAAACTGAAAGAGTCCCCATTAAAAACAGGAACAAGACAAGGATGTCCAATATCACCTCTTCTGTTCAGTATAGTGCTTGAGACTCTAGCCAGAGCAATAAGGCAAGAGAAGGAAATCAAAGGGGTAAAAATAGGGAAAGAAGAACTAAAACTAACCCTTTTTGCAGATGACATGATATTATACTTAGAAGACCCAACAAACTCAACCAAAAAACTTATAGAACTGATCAACAAATTCAGCAAAGTGTCTGGATACAAAATCAATCTTAAAAAATCAGAAGCTTTTCTGTATGCCAACCATAAATCCATTGAAAAAGAAATCCAGAAAACAATTCCACTCACAATAGCACCCCCAAAAATGAAATACTTACGGATAAACCTAACCAAAGAGGTAAAAGATCTCTATAAGGAAAACTATAAAAAGACCTTAGAAGATGGAAAGATCTTCCATGCTCTTGGATAGGCAATAAATATCATCAAAATGGCCATCCTCCCCATGAAAATACCAAGGTCACTCCTCACAGACATAGAAAAATCAGTCCTTAAATTCATTTGGAACAACAAAAAGCCCAGAGTAGCCAAAGTAGTTCTTAGCAACAAGAATCATGCAGGAGATATCACAATACCTGACTTCAAACTCTACTACAAAGCCACAGTAATAAAATCAGCATAGTATTGGCACAAAAATAGACACATAGACCAATGGAGCAGAATAGAAGAGTCAGAAACAAATTCACATGCTTACAGGCAATTGATTTTTGACCAAGGAACCAAAAATACACACTGGAAAAAAGATAGCCTCTTTAACAAATGGTGTTGGCAAAACTGGTTAACCATATTCAGGAAATGGAAATAAACCCCACTTTCTCACCCTGCACAAGAGTCAACTCAAGGTGGATAAAAGACCTGGAAGTCAGGCCAGAGACCTTGCTACTTGAACAGGGTATAGGCCCAATACTACAACATATAGGTACAAGTAAAACCTTTCTCAACAAAACCCCAAAAGCACAAGCAACTCAAAGGAAGATCAATACAAGGGATTGCATTAAACTGAAGAGCTTCTGTGCAGCAAAGGAAACTATCAAGAACCTCAACAGAGAGCCCACAGAGTGGGAGAAAATTTTTGCCAGCTGCTCTTCTGATAGGGGTCTAATATCTAGGATATACTGAGAGCTCAAGAAAATAACACCTAAGAAATCAAATAAACCAATCAAAAAATGGTCAAAAGATCTAAATAGATACCTCACAAAAGAAATACAAATGGTCAATAAATGTATGAGGAAATATTCCACATCATTAGCAATCAGAGAGATGCAAATCAAAACTACCTGGAGATTTCACCTAACTCCAATCAGAATGGCAATCATAAAAAATATGAACAACAACAAATGCTGGTGAGGGTGTGGAGAAGTGGGAACCCTAATACATTGTTGGTGGGATTGCAAATTAGTGCAACCATTTTGGAAAACAGTATGGAGGATCCTCAGACGAATGGTAATGAACCTACCATATGATCCAGCAATAACACTTCTGGGTATCTACCCAAAAGAATGGAAACTAAACTATCAGACCAATGCATGTGTATCTATGTTTATAGCTGCACAATTCACAATTGCCAAACTATGAAAAAAGCCAAGATGTCCATCAACAGAAGAATGGATTATAAAACTATGGAATATGTACAAAATGGAATTTTACTGAGCCATAAAGTGGAACAAAATCATGTCAGTTGCAGGGAAGTGGATGAATCTGGAAAACATTATGCTAAGTGAGATTAGTGGGTCACAAAAAGTAAAAAAGTGTACCCTCTCCCTAATATGCAGAAGTAGGGAGAAAGTAGGACATAAGAGAGACTTTAGACAAAGAAGAAGAAACCTTAGGTAAGCAAAAAGGTGACTTAACTGAAGGTAATGGGAAGGGGGAGGGAAACACCCTAATGCATATATTCTCCCTAATACTCGAATGCTAGGGAGAAGATGGTGCATAAGAGGGACTCCAGATGAAAAAGGAGAAACCCTAGATAAGCAAAGAAGTTTACTTAACTGATGGTGATGTGTGGGGGGTGGAGGAGACACCCTAATGCACATGATGTACTTTCACAAATGCATCAAAGTCAATCACTAAACTGAACTTCAGAAGGAGGGAGGGCAAGGGAGTAGGGGGGAGTTGAGGAAAGGATTAAATGAGAAATGTGTGCATCATACATGCCTTTATCAGCTTGTACCTAACAAAGATGTATGATTATAATGCACCAATTAATTAAAAAGAAATAAATAAAATAATATGTAGTCTATAAAATGTAAAAAATAAAAATATACACAACAAAACATTTTTTCCTGTACCTTAATTATTTTATGGCATCTTTCTGGCACACTTCCTAAAAACAAACTTTCTAGATCTAATACATCTTTGAAATGTAGAATCTGATATAATAGAGGAGTGAAATGTATGAGCAATAAAATTTGTAGTTGTTATATCAAGAAGGATATTCTTAAAAAGAAAGGTATTTTATAAAGTTAATTATTTCTGCCTGATCTTAGGAGAATTTTTTTTTAAATTATCCTCCTTTAGAAGTGACTTTTTAGCCGGGTGTCGTGGTGTATGCTTGTAATCCCAGCATTTGGGAGGCTGAGACTGGAGGATCCAGGTTCGTGGCCAGCCTCAGCTACCTAGTGAGGCACTCCGCATCTTAGTGAGACCCTGTTTCAAAATAAAGAATAAAAAGTAGGGCTGAGGGTGTAGCTCGGAGGTAGAATGCCCCTGAGTTCAATCGCCAGTACCGCAAAAAAAAAAAAAGAAAAAAGGAGTGACTTTTTCTTCCTCATTACAGGGTCAATATAACTTCCTTAATACAGTACTATCAGACACAACTGCATAAGAAAAAGATTTGGGTGATATAGATAGTCAAAGGTGTCATTTTCCAAAGTTAAATACAATAAAAAAAAGAGATCAGAGATTATTGAGCAGACCCATGAAATTTGGAACTTGCTCATTCTCAGTATTTCAAAATACTAATAATAGTAGGAATTCAATGTGATACAATGGCAAAAATACTTGATTATAAGTTATCCTTTAATATTTGAATTTAATATTTAATCTTACAATTTCTAATAAGTCATAAATTAAGTGAATACTAGCCAAAAAGACAGTAAGAGACAATCGGGTATTATATTTAGAAAGGTAAATATATAGTAGAATAGATTTGGAGCCATTTAGCAATATAAATGACACCTATCATTCCATAGTGAGGAACAGAGAGAGAAAAAATGTTGGGGGACAAAATGAGTTTCAGCCCATGTACAAATGGGGAGTGTGAGCCTTTCTCACCTAATCTGGGAGTCTGAGATTGGTACATGGTGAGGACTCTCCAATGAATCACTGGTAAATACATTGGAACTAGGAAAGGAAATGATTCTTTTATATTCTTTGATTCCTGCAAAACCAGAAAGGAAAGGGATACACATTTAAAAGCAGTGACCAATCCTTTATGCATGACACTTTCCACAGAGAAGTTAGACACAGCGAGATTTGGGACTTGGCTTAGAGCCTACTCATTTCCTCTGAGCTCCCAAGGAACTATGCTTAATTACTCACATAGCTTCAATTGCTGTACTGCTCATGGCCCCTCATCACACATGGATACTCAAACCCCTCTCATCTTAACAAAAACAAAGTTCTTGATTCCTTATGTCTATTTATTTTGTCCTGCATTTTCAAACTTCCCTAAGAATATTTGCATAATTTTTTGTACTTCCTAATATCTGAGCCCTATCTCAACCTAATGTAGCCTGCCTCTCTTCCATATCATTACATAGAATCAGCCTTTCAAATGCTATTACTGATCTTTTAATTGTTAGGTCCAATGGTTGTGCTTCAAACTTTCTCTTATTGGACTTTTCAATTTCATTTGAAAATGTCCTTTGTTGCCATTATGGCAGCTGAACTTTTTTGACATAAACATATTTCCCAAATTAATTTATCTTATTTTATTTACTTTCTAAATATTCATTATACCCACCTATGATGTCCACAATCATTTCACATTCAAATGGCTCAAGAATTATTGCCTCTAAGCAAAATTTCTTTCCTCTATTCCAAATTAATCTTCATATACCTCTTGAACATCTGTGCCTGAGTATACATAGAAATCAGGAATAGAATGCTCAAAACTCATTAATTTTCTATACAAAGTACTTATTTGTATTTTATCTCACCGAACATCACAAAAATCTCAGCATACTCTGCAGGTAATGTTTGGGAGTTTTATTGACCATTTATCTCTATCCCATTTATGTTATTTACAACTTATAAGATATTATATTATATCCATTTCATTTCAAAATATTCAAATTTATCCATACCTATACCTCCTATCCCTTTGATATTGCTCTCAACTCTTTTTTTTTTTCACCTGGATTGTCAAATTAGTGCCCAACTGATACTGATTATAAGCACCCAGTAAGAGGCTCAGACTTTTGTTCATCCTTCTACATTTTTACTTAAGGAAAATAATTTGATCTATGCCAATTTAATTTCACAGATTGAATTTAGCTACACTCTGCATAGTTGAACAGGTTCTCCCTCTTCTTCCTTCTCTTACTCCTCTTCATCTCCATAGTCATCTTATTGGCTGAAGGCTTGCTATTTTCCAGGAACTTATAAATACATTACATTCATGATTTATCTAGTTATATGAGTCATCCATATTTTAAAGAAAACCAAGTCTTAAAAAGATTAAATGACTTGCCACTAAATAGATCAGATAGTGGAGCTTGGACAAGAAATTATATTATATTTTACTTAATATTTGACTTGCTTGTTCATCTGTTGACTATCTTGGGACAGCATACACATGAAAACAATATCCTACCTGCTCTGACCATGGGTTCATCTTTGATGATTAGACTGAAGAACTGGGCACAATGGAGACTCAATAAAAAAAAATAAATGAATAAACTGAAGCCTGGCATGGTGGCACATGCCTGTAACCCCAGTACTTGGGAAGCTGAGACAGAAGGATTATAGTTTGGTGGCCAGTGTGTGGTAAGTTAGGAAATCCTCTTTCACACCCCCAAAAAGGTGGGGCCTGAGGTGTAGCTCAGAGGTATAATGCCTCTGGTATCAACCCTCAGTACCACTGAATAAACAAATAAATGAACAAATGTCCAGCATGTCTAGCTACAAATCCTGTATCTTTTATGTTAACTAGTGTACTTTTCTGATTGAATGTATGTAGGTGATATTATTTTTGGACATTCTTTTTTCTCTCAAATGACAATATATTTGTTGACTCTAGAAGCAGACATCTTTGGGGTGGCACCGTTTATTCAGTCCACTCTTGTTACAATATCACTACATAGCACTGCCTTCCTCCACATTCAAGACTTAAAGCATCAATAAAATCTTCATCTTTTTGTGTATCTGCAGATATAGAATGGACTCTAGCATTGGGTTTTAATCTCTAGTTTGGGTTCAGATATCTTTTTCATGTCCTTTGTTATGTGATGAGAAACTGAATAAATAAATGGACAATAGTCACAGCAAATAGAAAAAAAAAAAATGTTTCTGACCCACAGTCTGCAGAACATGCCCAGGAAACCAACCCATAATTTCCAACAACCAGTTCTTCAAGCACACCTGTTTTCTATAGGTCAGACTTTTAGGGAGTCAATCTATTATCTCTAGTGCCAAGTCCATGAAGCCAAACAATAACCCTTATAACAATCAGCCCCAAATGGCAGACTTCAATAATTGACAGTTTTTCTCACTTTTATTCCTGCTTCCAACTTAGGAGCAACCACAGAAAGCCAAATAGTCATTTCTGATCAAACACAGGGCATGCCCTGCTTCTTAGTAGTCCACGTAACTTCCTCCTGTCAGTCATCTATAGCCTGCAGATCTGAAACTTTCCCTTTCTTTCACTATAAAGTTCCTCATTCCTCTGCCTGTATTTGAGTCCTTGCCAATTGCAATGATAGTAGCTCACTCTGTTGCTATAGTAAGCCATGAATAAATAGCCTTTGCTTATTATCATTTATTGGCCTTTATTTCCACAATGGTAAAAAATTGGGATATATTAGCCATTAAATATTTTCCTTTATACATTAAACATGTTTTATTTATAAAGTGTGATAACAATAATTTCTAAAACCTATTTGCTTGAATTCTAATGAATCTTTCTTGATGGTTCTTACTGATCCTATAATCTCTTCCTTTCTCCTGATTGACATGATAATGTAAGCTCTGTTCTTTCTCAACAGAGAGTATAAAACCTAAAACATTAGATTTATTATTCTACCTGAATGGATTGGCTACACACTAAGTTGTAAGTTCATTTAGAATTTAAATTGTGTTTTACTTATCTTTTCTATTGCTTCCTTAGTTCCTGGAACACAGTAAGTAATGGAAGCTGAGCTAGCATGGTTGTGTTGATTGCACAATAATGGCTCATTAAGGAAAGCCTAAAGGACCAACCTGAATCACTGTGTCCCTTCTTAGTCACCCATTCTTTTGCATTCATTTTAGTTGTCTTTTATCCCCAAAGACTCCACTAAGAAAGTCACAGTATGGTGGTAATTATACCACAATTCAACTATTTCTATGCCAAATATTAATTTGCCTCCTAGTAACACTTGCTATAATTTAATATCCCATTTTAGACTGTTTTCTTAAGTTTCTTGTATTTTTGCTTTGTTTTTTTTCTCCATCTTTCATATTTAACTTCTATCATTTCTTTTTGTTGGTTCCTGATAATAATTTTCATCTCCATATTTGGGTGAATCCCAGAACTTCATTTTCTACTCTGTTCATCTAAGCTGTCTCCCTAGGGAATCTTATCTTTGCAAGTGGAAAGAATAAACCCAAATTACATCTCTATTTGATTCCGGTCTGCAGACTTCCTTTTTTCCTTTACCTCATTTGTGAAATTCACCCTCACTACCCTGACTAAGCCTGTTGGCAAATATCATATTCCATTGTGTGCACTATGACAGAGACTACCGGTTCTCATCACTATCTGTGATATGTCTCCTTCCTTGATATGTCTACCATGTATTTGCCAGTTTTCTCAGATTTGAAAGATGATATGAAAATAATTCTAGTCAATGAGTTATGGACAGAACAGATACACGCCATTTTAAGACTTGACTCTTTTTGTTTTCTTTTGTTTTTTGGTACTGGGGATTAAACCCAGAGGAAATTCAATCTCTGAGCTACAACCCCAGCCCTTTTTATTTTTAATTTTGTTTTAAACAGGGTCTCACTAAGTTACTGATGGTCTCCAAAATTTTTTGAGTCTGGCCTTGAAAGTGCAATCCTCCTATCTCAGCCTGTCAAGTACCGGGATCACAGTTATTGCCACCATCCCTGGCTCAGACCTGACTCTTAAAAACTTTGCTATAGTCTCCTCCTGTGCTCACTTCTTATGTCTCCTAGCCACAGAAAGAGGGTAGAGAAAATGTTCTCTCATTATAAAGGGCTGCATTATACAACTCTTCTGCTCACCATTTGTCAGGGGCTTCTCTGCTAAATTATTAGTATTTTCACTTTCTGTTTTATTTTTAGACTTCATATACAAATACCGACTGTGTTTTTGCCTTTCTATGGAAAGAGTTAGCAATTTTATTTAGTTAGATGTCTAGTTCAAGAGCAATTCTTTCTTTATTAGACAAATATTTGTTTTGAGGAAAGTTTGGGTAGGTATTTTTATATTATTTTAAATTTTATTTTTGTCATTCTCTATCTAAAATTTCCCTTTATCATTGCTCTTTTCCTCTTCATTGCTTATTTTCCTTAAGTATCTTTATTTCTATTCTATCCTTAGAGTATTGTAATTCCACAACAGTCTTTTCATGTCCCCCATGCACACCTAAAGCTCTTCTCTAATGTTAGTGCTCTGATGTTCCAATAGACACTTGTTATTTTAATACACAGAGTACATTTTCTTTTTTTTTTTTTTTTTGCAGTACTGGGGATTGAACTCAGGGGCATTCTACCTCCGAGCTACACCCCCAGCCCCATTTTTTATTCTTTATTTTGAAGCAGGGTCTCACTAAGTTGCAGAGTGGAGTGCCTCACTAGGTAGCTAAGGCTGGCAGTGAACCCGGATCCTCCGGTCTCAGCCTCCCAAATGCTGGGATTACAAGCGTGCGCCACCACGCCCGGCTTCACAGAGTACATTTTCTAGGAAGAGTTTCCAGTCAATTTTTGCTCCCTGCTCCTCTCTTCTCTTTGCAGGATTCCTTGGATTTTATTTCTCTCTGTGAATATATGCAGGGAAGATGTGGTCAAAAGCTTGCATGGATTTGGTGTGGCTGTGCATTGGATTGTTCGATAAGACTCAGTGTTCCAGTTAAACTCTTAAAAGTTTTCTTTTAAGAATACATATAATAGCTTTTGACAACATTGATTTTTCAGTTGTTAAAACAGCATTATACCCATTTATTTTAGAGCTAAGATGATTTCACACCATTGTTAGGAAATAATTTAACTGAGTGAGGTATTTAAAATTTATAAGCCATTTCTCATTTCCTTATTATATGTACTATCCCAGATATCAGATTACATGGTGACTTGTTTAATTTTTAGCCTTCTCATTTGCTTTCATCTCAGATAAAATTTAGTCCTTTGTGATATCCTGCTAGGAATAGAGACTTTGGCAGTTAGAGTTCAAATTAAAAATTTTATTTCAACTGGAGCTGTGCTGATTTGGGAATTCATGATGTACTTCAAATTCTATTTGATATTAGAATAATCTAGGGCAATATTATGTAATCTCAGTATGCAAGTGACTGAGTTTAAATCAAAGTAGCATTCTTTTTTTTTTTTTTTTTGCGGTACTGGCGATTGAACTCAAGGGCATTCTACCTCCAAGCTACATCCCCAGCCCTATTTTTTATTCTTTATTTTGAAACCGAGTCTCACTAAGTTGCAGAGTGCCTCACTAGGTAGCTGAGGCTGGCCGCGAACCCAGATCCTCTGGTCTCAGCCTCCCGAATGCTGGGATTACAAGCGTGCGCCACCACACCCGGCTTCAAAGTAGCATTCTTATTTACTCTTATAAATAATGAAGTGCCAAAAAAGAAAACTTGTCACAATGGTATATCTAATAATGAGACATACATAATATACATTGAAGGTATAGGGAAAGTAGGAAATTATTGTAACACTTTTAAATGCAAATTTTGATGCTCGCGTATATACAAGTATATACAAGTATCTGTACTCACATACCAATAGACTTATACAGTCCTATGCAGAGGTAAAAACATCATGTGGAAAAAAATTGCAAAATGAAACTGCATATTACTATTGTAATAAGTTGGGAATTAGATTTAAACATGTCTGTCATCAGTAACTTCCTTGACATTTTTATTCCTGTACTTCATGTCTTCATTTTCTCTTATCTGATTATTGCACTGTTAAAAATCCCTTTCCTGAAAACATCTAATGCTCTTCAAACTTGGCTCTAAATTCTAACAATAGCAACCATAATAACTATTATTTTTATTATACAAAATTATAAATTGATTGTTTTGCCTATGATGCCTTATCACTGACAGAAAGAAAGCAAGAGAGTCTATGTTAATGTTCACCACAATCTGGCATTAAAATGACAGCTTACTTTTCTAGCCTTGTCTCCCTGGTAATCTGAGATATATCTGTATTGTAACCATAAACCTTTATTTACCTTTTTCTTTGCACCCCCTGAACTGTCCTTCCTTTATGTTTAAGTTGTCTTTTAATTCTAGTTAAATAATATAATCAAGTAGAAATTATGAATTCAATCAGAATTAAATTCTCCTTAGAATTTTCTGTTGTTCCTAGATTTCCAAAACATGGTATTATTTATTCTGCTGTGATATAGTTAAAATATATTTCTTACACTGGATCACATTTCTAAAATGCATATATGCAAAGTTTTGGTGCTTGTTAGGAATAAACCTAACTAAGGAAGTAAAAGACCTGTACAATGAATACAATGAAAATTCTTTTTGTTTATTTTTCTTTTCCTTTTTCTTTCTTTTTTTTTTGTGCTTTGGGGAAGGGTACTGGGAAATGAACCCAGAGGCATTTTACCTTTGAGTTATACCCCAGCCTGATTTTATTTCTTATTCAGAAACAGGGTATCACTAGGTTGATGAAAGTCTCACTACTTGCTGAAGCTATCCTTAAATATGATCCTCCTGTCTCAGCCTCCCAAGTTCTGAGATTACAGGTGTGCACCATCATGCCCAGATTTACAATGAAAATTATAAAACACTAAGGAAAAAAATTGAAGAAGATCTAGGAAGATGGAAAGATCTCCCATTCTCCCCACCCCCTTCAGTACTGGGGATTGAACCCAAGGGCATTCTACCTCCAAGCTATACCCCCACTCCTATTTTTTTATTTTTTATTTTGAAACAGGGTCTCACTATGTTGTGGAGGGTCTCACTAAATAGCCGAGGCTTGCCACAAACTCAGATCCTCCAGTCTCAGCCTCCCAAGTACTGGGATTACAAGTGTGTACCACCACACCAGGCTCTCCCTTTCTTTTGAATAAGTGGAATAAATATTATCAAAATGGCCATTCTACCAAAAATTATCTACAGAGTCAATGTAATCCCTATCAAAATATGAATGCATTCTTCATAGGTGTAGAAAAATTAGTCATAAATTTTATTTGGAGAAACAAATATCCAAAGCAATTTTCAGCAATAAGAACCACGCAGGAGGCATCACAATTCCTGACTTCTAATTATACTACAGAGCTATAGTAATAAAAATAGCATGGTATTGGCACAAAAACAGGCACATTGACCAATGGAACAGAATAGAAGATAAAGAAACAAATTTACATACTTAATAGCTAATTGATATTTGACAAAGGTGCCAAACACACATGTTGGAGAAAAGACAGCCTTTTCAACAAATGGTGTTGGGAAATCTGGTTATCCCTTTGTAGAAAAAAATGGAAGGAAATCCATACCTCTTAACTGCATAGGAGTCAGCTCAAGATGGATCAAAGATCTGGAAGTTAGATCAGAGATTGTGAAGCTACCAGAGGAGGGCATAGATTCAACACTCCAACATATAGGCACAGGTAGAAACCTCTACAACAAAACCTCCAAATCTCAGGAAATTGAAACAAGAATTAATAAGAGAAATGGAATTAAACTAAAAATTTTTTGCACATCAAAGAAAACTATCAAGAGTCTAAAGAGAAAGCCCATGGAATGGAGGAAGATCTTTGTCAGCTATCCCTCTGATAGGGAATTAATATTTAGAATATACAAAGAAGTTAAAAGACTTTAAAAAATCCAATCAAGAAATGGGCAACTAAATTGAAGAGACACTTCACAAAGGAGATACAAATGGCCAATAGATACATGAAAAAATATAAAAATCATTAGCAGTCAGGGAGATACAAATCAAAACTCTACTGATATTCCATCTAACTTCAAAATTCTTAAGAAATTATTCCAAAAATAATACATCCTTAAGTTTCACTAAGTTGATTGTCATGAGAGTAAAATCAAATTAACAACCATATCTGTTTCCAGCTCTTGCCATAATGTACTTAATGCCACAGTAGTCTCAAGTTCAGTGGCTTACAAAACAAAACATCAGTTTACGTGCTGATCTCTTGACTGACTGCAGTTTAATTTAAACTAAGCTTTACTCAGTAGTAAGATAAGTTTGACTTAAAGCAATTGGCCAGGACAAGGGCAGCTCCCTATGGATGTCAGTCCTGTGAACCTGCAGTGCATTGTTCTAATAGGAAGTGGAAGCGTCATGAGAATCCAGTCAAACTGGGCAGCCACACTGAAGGCCTGCTTGAGACACACTCACCAACATTTTATTGGCAAAAGGATCTCACCTGGCCAAGCTCAATGAGGCAGAGAAATTTATTTTGCCCAAAGAAGGAATTTAATATTTACTAAAAATAATTCAACCTATCCCCAGAATTTCTACTTTAAACTCCATTATATAGGGATTTTACAAATTATTTTCAGATGAGGAAACTGACACTGAGATGGTTTTTTGTTGTTGTTCTTTACATTTAGGAAATGTCAAAGGCTTATTTCAAAATGTGTATGTTTAACCTCAAAAGTCTCTTATATATCTCTTGCACATTCATTTATAAAATAATTTCTAGGCTAATCTTCAGATTATTCTCAATGTTTTGTTTAATGCAAGAAAGTAAGTAATATGTTTTTGGATATATATATATATATATATATATATATATATATATATATACACACACACACACACACACACACACACACACCTGGTTTTCATCTTTAAAAAATTAACCCTAATTCATGCAGAAAGTGATTTAAGCAGAATATGTTTGAAAATACTAGATAAATAAGGTGTTCTAATTTAGCACTTTATTAAACACCAAACTAAAAATAATAATAATAATAATTAAGTAGAACTAGTTATGAAATCAAATTTAGAGGATAGAAGTAAAAATTTCAATGAGATATGAATTCATACACATTATAAAAAACAATTGTTGGCAACAATGGAGAGAAATTGAAACAGTGTGTGTTGCCGGTGAGAATGCAAAATGGTCCAAATTTTGTAGGAGATATGCTGGTATTTCCTCAAAAAATTAAACCCCAAATTACCACATCATTTAATAATTCCATTTGTAGGAATGCCTACCTGAGGTTAGGACCTCAAACAGTTATAATTCATATACTCTTAACTTAGTGAGACCCTATTTCAAAGTAAAAAAGGCTGAGCTATATATCAGAGGTAGAGTGACCAAGGGTTCAATTCCCAGTACCACAGGGAAAAAAATAAACTTTACATATATATATTTACATATATAGATAAATTATATATGCTATATATGTAATTCTGAGATAGAAATATATTAATAACAAAAATTATATACAATATATATCATAAATTATAAATATATCAGTCTACAACAACTGATAACATGGGCAAGGGTTAGTTTTGCTATTTGTGAAGTGAAATGAGATAGTGATGAAAGTAGAAATTTCCAGAACAAAGCAAAAATTGTACTCTTGCAAATTGATCAAAGACTACTAACAAATGCAAAATACAGCCCTAAGTAAATAAAGTAATCACTGCATTCTTGTTTCATATGAAGACATATTTCCCGCCAAGGTAAAGGAGAGCAAAGTTATGGTGGGCACCAAGTGATCCCCAAATTTGGAGAAGATGGGACTGATGAAATTAAGATACTGATAAATGCATCCCATATTTTATTTAAATTCTGTGTCTGTGACTCTAGTAGTTTTAGTGAATCTGTGATACTTTATAATTCAATAGAATTCTCCTACAGCAGAGCAGAAATTGATAAATGTAGCTTCAGCTAGCTTATCAACAATTGATGTTTGTCAAGGGAAAAAAATGGAAGTATTTTCCCTTTGATACATTCCTTCAATAAATCACACCAGTTGGGTCTCTGACCAAACAAGACAATGAATAGGCAAAAGTTATCATTATTGCCTTACTTTTCTGTAGCTCAGAAACTTGCCACATTAAAACTATTTCTGTGCTCTAAGCTTTACACATCAGTAACATAGTTCACTGGTAATTTTAAGAAGTCAATCATGTAACTAATGCTAATTATTAAAACTGTGTTACAAAGGATCAAACAGATGTCTTGTGGCAGCTTTTTATCCAGGTAATAAATTATGAAATAATGATGATTTGACTTTACAAATTTGTCTTCTATGTGAGCATCAGATTTATATTAGTCTAAGTTTCTGTCAGTATTAATAATGTGCACCATTAAAGAACACTAGGAGGAGACAGGATGAAAAGGAAAGGTGAAATAGAATACAGATCACTCTCTTAAAATCAATGAAACCTTGCCCACATAAAAAGAAGAACAAAGAAAAGCTTAAAGAAAAACATTTAATACATTATAAAATAGTTTAAAATATTTAATGGAGATCATTTAATAAAGAAAACATTTGTTTTATATTAGAACTAATCAATTTAGGTTAATTTTGACAAAATTCAGATGTGTCTATACAATTTGCAAAATACAGTTTGTAACTATTTACTGTGTAGACAATCATATTTTGACTCTCATGCATATGTAGCCAGGGGGACTGTGCTTTAGTGTTACTGTTGTAATTACTCTTTGAGAATTAGAGTAGGGCATTGTGACACACACTTGTAATCCTAATACCTTAGATAGGAGGATCACTGGTTCAAAGACAGCCTCAGCAACTTAGCAAAGCTCTCAGCAACCTAATATGACCCTGTTTCACAATAAAATAGGTCTAGGAGTATATCTCAGAGGTACAATACACCTGGGTTCAATCCCCAGTACCAAAAATAAATTAATCAAAATATATATTGCAATTCAATATCTATTCTATGTAATAATTAATTTCAAAGTAATATTTTATTTCTATGTGTTATCACATGACTGAACATCCAGAAATGTATCCTGTGACAGTTTGAATCTCCTAACTTAACCATCCACACATCCTAGAATAGATTCAAATCTAGTTTGGAAAGGAAAAGCGAATAGAAAGATTAGTCTTTTATACTCATCCTTTGGTGGTAGAATTGTAGCACTCAGGATTATCCAAACACATGTTCTTTAATCTCTCTGTTTGAGGCCTACATGTTCTCACTCTGCTTTTGTTTCTACCAACTTCCTAACATCTAGAAAAGAGGGAGGAAGCAGAGTCTCAATTCAGAAAGGAACAAAAAGCTGACTTGATATGGTTCATTCTGGAAGTCATCTTCCACACTTATGGATTTATTTATATATGAACATGCAAGGTTTTCAGCAAGTGAAACATGAAGAGTTATGGGGGGAAAAAACAAACAGAGGTCCAAGTCCAACTAGTAAAGTAAAGTGCATATACTCCAGATAAGAAATAAAACAAAGAAACAACCAAATTTAAAAATCCACAGAAAACGTTTGAGGGACTGGAGAGTGACCAAGAGCAGACAGAAGGTGGAGAGAGAAAAACTTATGAAAAAAAGGAAACTGTACTGGGTGTTATTCACATTTAAATAGATTTTTACCCAAGGGCATTCTGTAATCTATAAAGATGATGTTGTTATAATCCAAACAAATGGTGTAGGGTGCCAAAAATTTATGCAAAATTTTACTGAATTCAAGAGTTAGAAGATTCAGTTGAGGGATCTCATAGCTTGTAGAAATGTAGTGAAGGACTCAGATGGGAGGAAGCATGGGGATTTAAAAAATATTCACATAAACTGCATAAGTTTTTGCATGACATCTGAATTGTCCATATGCAAAAGTTTCTACCAGGGTCTCAGCAGAAAACAACAGATGGAGGCACTTAAAAGGGTAAGCAGGTGATTAAACTGCTGTTCCCCATTCCTCAAGGGAGATTGAGTTTGTAATTTAAATATAGCGATGTAACAACCTTCTGAAATGATAATAAAATTTCTTCAGAAAATATAGTGACAGAGCCGGGCTTGGTGGCGCACGCTTGTAATCCCAGCATTCGGGAGGCTGAGACCGGAGGATCTGGGTTCGAGACCAGCCTCAGCTACCTAGTGAGGCATTCTGCAACTTAGTGAGACTCGGTTTCAAAATAAAGAATAAAAAATAGGGCTGGGGGTGTAGCTCGGAGGTAGAATGCCCCTGAGTTCAATCCCCAGTACCGCAAAAAAAAAAAAGAAAATATAGTGACAGAATTAGGTATCCAGTAATATATCATCAATAATTTATATTGTTCAATTACATATTACATATGTGTGTGTGTGTGTTTGTGTGTGTACAGGCACATATGGACCCCATAGACAAAAGAAAATGAAGTCAAAAGTAATTGACCTCAAAACAAAAAAAATACAAAGGATAGAATTAACAGAAAATTTTTTCTTAAGTAATATCATAAGTATATTCAAGGACTTAAAATACAGTCATAATGAGTAACAGATGGTAAAGCAGAACAGATTAAGAGAAAAAAAGAGTTCAATAAAAAATAAAAATTCTTAATGTGAAAACTATAACATCCAAAGTAAAAATTTCACTACATGAGCTTGACATATTTTAAAAAGTAAACTGTTGATAGTCTAGAAGATAAATTAATAGAAATTATCTGCTATGATAAACAAAAAAACAGGTTGCTATAAAATGATGAGATTTTTAGGGATCTGTGGGAAAATACTGACAGGGGTATACTATCTGGATCATTGGAGCTATATAGGAAAAGGAGAAAGGTTGAGGCAGGAGCAATCCAAACATGAAAGGTATAAAATTTCTGTACAATGATAAAGTCTAAATTTATAATCTCAAGATCAACAAGCTCATAATGCAATAATTGCAAATCGCTGGCGTGGTGGCGCATGCTTGTAATCCCAGCATTCGGGAGGCTGAGTCCGGAGGATCCGGGTTCGCGGCCAGCTTCAGCTACCTAGTGAGGCACTCTGCAACCTAGTGAGACCCAGTTTCAAAATAAAGAATAAAAAATAGGGCTGGGGGTATAGCTTGGAGGTAGAATGCCCCTGAGTTCAATCCCCAGTACCAAAAAAAAAAAAAAAAAATTGCAAATCACACTTATGAACAATGTAAAATATTGAAAACTAAAAATAAAAGACTTAAAGTTAACCAGAGAAAAATAGCAATTCATTACAAAAGAAATTCAGCTAAGTGAATAAAATGACAACTTTTCCTTAGAAATGATGAGCACCAGATAACAATGGAATAGCATTTTTAGAGGTAAAAAATACATTTTTAAGTAAATAAAAATTGAGATAGTTTGCTAGCTACAGAAATAATAATAGATGTTTTTCAAATAAAAGGTAAATGACAGTAGAATAATTTTGGATCCATAGTATAAGATACTAGGAAAATGAATGTGAAATATGACTAAATGAAACAGACTATGTAATTTTAAAACATTCAATTAAATTATTTAAAGTAGCCAGGTGTGGTGACACATGCCTGTAGTCCCAGTACTTTGGAGACAGAGAGAGGAGGATTGCAAGTTTGCAGCCAGCCTTAGCAATTTATTGAGGCCCTCTTCAAATTAGTCGCCTCATGGAAAAACATAAAAATAAAACATGAATTCACCACATAAACAGAAGTAAGAACAAAAATCACATGATCATCTCAGTAGATACTGAAAAAGCATTTGACAAAATTTATGCCCATTCAAGTTAAAAACACTTCAAAAAATTGAATAGAAGGAACATACCTCAACATCATAAGGGAAATATACAATGAACTCACAGCCAACATCATAATTAATGGGGAAAAGTGACAGAATTTCCTTTAACATCAGGAACAAGACAAGAATGCCCACCATCACCACTCATTTTCAATATAATACTTGAGACCCTGGTCAGAGGAATAAAGCAAGAGAAGAAAATCATGCTTTTGGATAGGCAGAATAAATATCATCAAAATAGCCATTTTCCAAAAGCGATCTACACATTCAATGTAATCTCTATTAAACATGATTTTGTTCTTCTTTATGGCTGACCCAACAAGCTCAACCAAAAAACTTATAGAACTGATCAACAAATTCAGCAAAGTGTCTGGATACAAAATCAATCTTAAAAAATCAGAAGCTTTTCTGTATGCCAACAATAAATCCACCGAAAAAGAAATCCAGAAAACAATTCCACTTATAATAGCACTCTGAAAAATAAAATACTTAGGCATAAACCTAACCAAGGAAGTAAAAGACCTCTATAAGGAAACCTATAAAAAGTTGAAGAATGAAATCGATGAAGACCTTAGAAGATGGAAGGATCTACCATGCTCTTGGGGCAATTTTAAAAGAGCTAACCTAAGAATAATAGGCATAGAAGAGGGATTAGAAGTTGAAACCAATGGAATAAACCATCTTTGCAAAGAATTAATATCAGAGAATTTTCCAAGCAAAGAAAGAGAAGTTGACTTACAGGTACAGGAAACATATAGAACCCCCTCTAGACAACACCAAAGAAGAGGTTCACCTTGCCACATAATAATCAAATGACTAATGTAGAGGCCAACGAGATACTCTTAAAGGCAACAAAAATAAAAGTCGATGTGACATTTAGAGGCAAACCAATTAGAATCACTCCAGACCTCCCAAACCAAGTCATGAAAGCCAGCAGGGGCTGGAAGAACACATTCCAAACTGTGAAAGAAAATAACTTGCATCCAAGATTCTCATAGCCAGCAACACTGTCTCAAAAAATTGATGGGGAAATAAAAAACCTTCTGTGACAAACAGAAACTGAAAAAAATTTATGTCTTCCAAAACCAGCACTAGAGAAAATACTCAAAGAGATTAACTACAAAGAAAAACTAAAAGTAAAGGTCAGAACAAGAGAAATAATAATTTCCAGGAAGAAAAAACTAAGCAAAGAAGAACAAACACAACCCCAAACAGAAGTCAAAACTCAAAATGTTAGGAGTTAAAAATCATCTATCAATAATCACACAATATAAATGGCCTTAAGTCCCCAATAAAAATACAGAAGGTGGAAAAATGGATTAAAACCCATAATCCATCTATATGCTGCCTGCAAGAAACACACCTTATAAGCAAAGATTCCCACAAACTAAAGGTGAAGGGCTGGGGTAAGGTAATCCATGCCAATGGAACTTGAAGACAAACAGGAGTAGCAACTATGATATTAGATAAATTAGACTTCAAGCCTAAGCTTATCAGATCCAGAAAACAATTCCACTCAAAATAGCACCCCCAAAAATAAAATACTTAGGAATAAACCTAACCAAGGAGGCAAAAGACCTCTATAAGGAATACTATAAAAAGTTGAAAAAATAAATTGATGAAGATCTTAGAAAATGGAGAGATCTTCCATGCTCTTAGATAGACAGAATAAGTAGCATCAAAATGACCATTCTCCCAAAAGTGAACTACAGATTCAATGTGATACCCATTACATTACCAAGGTCACTCCTCTCAGAAATAGAAAAATCATCCTTTAAATTTATTCGGAACAACAAAAAGCACAAAATAGCCAAAGTAGTTCTTAGCAACAAGAACTATGCAGGAGGCATCACAATACCTGACTTCAAACTATACTACAAAGCCACAGTAATAAAAACGGCAATATATTGGCAGAAAAACAGACATATAGACCAATGAAGCAGAATGGAAGAATCAGGAAAAAAAAAAAAAGATAGCCTCTTCAACAAATGGTGTTGGCAAACTGATTAAACATATGCAGGAAAATGGAAATAAACCCCACTTTCTCAGCCTGCACAAGAGTCAATTCAATATGGAGCAAAGACCTACAAGTCAGGCCAAAGACCTTTCAGTTACTTGAATAAGCCATAGGCCGAACACTTCAACACAGGCACAAGTTAAAACTTTCTCAATAAGACACCAAAGGCGCCGGGCGTGGTGCAGCATGCTTGTAATCCCAGCATTTGAGAGGCTGAGACCAGAGGATCTGGGTTCACGGCCAGGCTCAGCTACCTAGTGAGCACTCCACAACTTAGTGAGACCTGGTTTCAAAAATAAATAAATAAATAAAAATAGGGCTGGGAGTGTAGCTTGGAGGTAGAATGCCGCTGAGTTCAATCCCCAGTACCACAAACAAACAAAAAAAAAGACACCAAAGGCACAAGCAACTCAAAGAAAGATCAATACATGGGATTGCATTAAACTGAAGAGCTTCTGTACAGCAAAGGAAACTATCAAGAACCTCAACAGAGAGCCCAAAGAGTGGGAGAAAAAATTTTGCCAGCTACTCCTCTGATAGAGGACTATTATCTAGAATATAGAAAGAACTTAAGAAACTCAAAACTAAGAAAACAAACAACCCAATCAAAAAATGGGCAAAGGATCCAAATAGACACTTCACAAATGAAGAAATAAAAATGGCCAATAAGTATATGAGGAAATGTTTAACACCATTAGCAATCAGAGAGATGTAAATCAAAACTACCTTGAGATTTTGCCTAACTCCAATTAGAATAGCAATCATCAAACACACACACAACAACAAATACTGGTGAGTGTGTGTAGAAGTGGGAATGCTAATACATTTTTGGTGGGATTGCAGATTAGTGCAACCACTTTGGAAAACAGTATGGAGGATCCTCAGAGGAATGAAAATGAACCTCCCAACTGGTCAGCAATACCACTTCTGGGTATCTACCCAAAATATTGGAAATCAAACTATCAGAACCATATATGTTCATCTATGTTTATATCCACACAAATCACAATTCCCAAACTATCGAACCAGCCAAGATGTCCATCAACAGATGAATGGATTACAAAACTATGGGATATGTACACAATGGAATTTTACTCAGTGATAAAGAACAAAATCATGTTATTTGCAGGGAAATGGATGCAACTGGAAAACATTATGCTAAATGAGATTAGTCTGTCACAAAAAGTAAAAAATCCTATGCTCTGTCTAATATGTGGAAATTAGGGAGGAGGTGGGGCGTAAGAGGAACTCTGGACAAAGAAGGAGAAACCTTAGATGAGCAAAGAAGGTGACTTAACTGAAGGTGATGGGGGAAGGAAACACCCTAATGTACATGATGTACTTTCACAAACATATCAATCACTAAACTGAACTTGAGAAGGAGGGAGGGGGAGCAAGTGGGGTAGGAATTGGGGAAGGATTAAATGAGAGATGTATGCATGTATGCCTTTACCAGCTTGTACCTAACAAAGATGTATGATTACAATGCACCAACCAAAAAATTAAAAAAAAAGACACAGCTTAAAAATCTATCACAAAATAATTAAAGACCTAAATAGCCACACATTATGGTGATCAAATTGGTGATAGAAGACTTTTATTTGAGGAAATCTCAAGATGGAGAATTTTGTTACTGAATTGATCACCAGCATTAGCCTAGTAGCAAATTTTGAAAACAATCTGACAAGAAAAGGAAACTAGAGCATAAACTCATTCATGAAAATGATCCATAAAGTTCTTAACAAAATATTAGCAAATTGAATCCACCATTGTGTCCCAAATGCCCTATAAACAAGTTGGGTTTACCCTGTGGTATTCACATTTTGCTAATGTACAAACATGTTAGTTCATGCATTTTAGCACATTAACAACCTCAGAGAATAATTTAATCATTTCAGGATATTCAGAAAATTAATTGACATATTTTATTTAAAACATTTCTATTTCTTACTAGTAGGTTTATTACTATATTTAAGATTTATGACATATAATTTTTTTGATATAATGATTAGAATTTTGATATGTCAACAATATAGAGTAATTAAATCAACCCAATTAAGATATTGATACCTTATCTATTTTTTTATGGAGACATTAGAAATATACTCTCAGCAGTTTTGAAATACAGAGTATTATTATTATTATTATTATTATTATTATTATTATTATAGTTACCATGTTACATAATTCGTTTTAAAAACCTATTATTCCTGTTGTCTAACTGAAATTTTGTAACCTCCAATTAATATCTACCAATTTCCATCCCAACTAGACTTCTCAGCCTCTAGTAACAATTCTACCTTTATTTTCATAAGTTTGACATCTTTAGAATCTACCTGTGAGATCTTGCAGTATTTGTCTGTCCCTGGCTTACTTTACCAGCTATAAGATTCTCTGAGTTCATTCATGTTGTTTTAAATTACAGAAGTTCCTTCTTTTTGGAAGCTAGATAGTATGCTATTGTATATAGTCCATGTTTTTTAAGCATTCATGGACTCTGGCTAATTCCATATCTTGGCTATTGTGAATAATGTTGGAATGAACATGATAGTACAGATATCTTTGGGGCATACTGATTTCAGATCCTTTTGGAGATTCTTCCATATTATTTTCTAGAATGGCTATACTAATTTATATTCTCTCTGATAGCATATTAAGGATTCCCTTTTTCCTCATTTTCACCAATACTCACCTTCCATTTTTTTTTAATAGTCATTTAGATAAGTGTGGGGCGATCTCATTGTGGTTTTTATTTACATTTATTTCCCTCATAATTAATGATATTGAGCTTTTTTTTTTCATGAGCTTGTTGATATCTGTACATCTTCTTTTGATAAATGTCTGTTCGGGAATTGGGGAAGGGGTCAAATGAGAAGTGTGTGCAAATATGTTGTTAACAACTTGTACTTAACAAAGATGTATGCTATATTGCATGAATTACTACAATAAAAATAAATAAATAAAAAAATAAAATAAAATTGAATTGAATTATTTTTCTCACTATTGCTTTACTTAAATATTTTAAATATTAACCCCTTATTATATTTATGATTTCCAAATATTTTCTGTCATTCCATAGGTTATTTCTTCAATTTGTTAATTGTTTCTTTTATTCTACTGAAGCACTTTAGTTGGATGTAATAATTCCATCTGTCTACTTCTGCCTTTGTTGCCTGTGCTTTGGGTTCTTGTCCAAAAAGCAAATTCTTGCCAAACCAATGTTGTGAAGCATTTTGCCCATGTTTTCTTCTAGCAGATTTGCAGTTTCATATCTTATATTTAAGCTTTTAATTGATTTTGAGTTGACTTTTGTATATGGTGAGAAATAGGATGAACTTAATTATTTCAGTTTTCCCAACACCTTTTATTGAAGAGGCTGTCCTTTTTACTAAATACATTCTTGCCAACTTTTTCAAAAAATCAGCTGACTCTAAATGAGTGGGTTTATTTCTGGATTCTCTATTCATGCTATTGGTCTAAGTGTTTTTATAACAGTAACATGTTGTGTGCTTACAATAGGTTTAAAGAATATTTTTAAATCAAGGACTGTGATGCTTCCAGCTTTATTCTTTTTTGTTCAAGATTGCTTTGGCTATTTGGAGCTTTTTGTGGGTTCATATGAATTTTAATATTTTTCTGAAAGATGAATAAAGAGTAAGGAGGTTGAATCAGTAATAAAAACTCCCCCATTAAAGAAAAACCCAGATTCAGATGCTTCATAGCTGAATTCTCATGGTTTTACATAGGTATAGATATAATTTCAGAAATAATTTTATGCATATATACACTTCTATTTTTGTATATGTGTCCATATAGGTGAATATACGCATATATATACTTATGCTATACTTATGTATGTGTATACATATTCAGAAATATTTACATATATGTATTATATATATGTATACATACATGCATTCAGATCTCACATTTTTGCTTCTAAATATCATTCCTCATACACACACACTCAAATACACTCAACACATAAATGGGCTTCAGCTCTTGGGCAGGAACCATAAAAATAAGTAAGGAAATGCCTGTTAGGCCAGAAATTAAGAAAGTGCTAAAAAATTATTCAAATATGTTGAAAGTGTACTGTTGAACTAAGGGGGCTCCTGCCAAAACCAGAGACAATTTTACCATCAAAATTGGCAAAAACTAAGCCGGGCGTGGTGGTGCATGCTTGTAATCCCAGCATTCGGGGGGCTGAGACCGGAGGATCCGGGTTCAAGGCCAGCCTCAGCTACCTAGTGGGGCACTCCGCAACTTAGCGAGACCCGGTTTCAAAATAAAGAATAAAAAATAGGGCTGAGGGTGTAGCTTGGAGGTAGAATGCCCCTGAGTTCAATCCCCAGTACCGCCCCCCCCCAAAAAAAAATTGGCAAAAACTGTAAATAATTAAATATATAGAACCAGTGTTTCCATACTTATTTAAGTAAATAAACGAGCAAGTAAAAATAGACACAAGAATAACACTTTTTGCTGAACAAAATATCAATTACTGCATAATGGATGATAGATTTGAAAAATAATTAATGTTGACTAAATTTAATGGGTGAAAATTTGATATGAAACTATTATTTAGACAGCCTCAAAATATCTCCATAATAATTACCTATAAGATATAAAAGAAAACCAGTAAATTTATAGGAAAGAAATACGATAAAACCATGAGTTTATACTGCTACCTTCAATTCCAACATAATATAAATTCAGTCTTGTTTTCTCCTACTTTTTTTTTTTTTTTGTAGTGTTGAGCATTGAACCCAGAGTCATTCTACCTCTGAGCAATACCTCTAACTCTATTTTATTTTTATTATTATTTTTTTAAATTTGGAAACTGGGTCTCACTCAGTTGCTGATGGTCTTGCTAAGTTGTTGAGGCTGACCTTTCACCTGTGATCCTCCTGTGTCAGTCTCCCAAGTAGAGAGAAATGTTCATCCTTTAATCATTACCGCACAGACCAATATTGTCATGGCTAGAATACATGCATTTCTACCTCAAAAAAGTGAGTTTGTCCACAAATATGCATTTGTTTACCTTTGCTATTTTTGTAACTTTTGTGAGTTTAAAATCATATCAAAGTAAAATGTTTAAAAGACAGAGCACATTCTCTTACTATCCCCTTTGTTCATTTATTACCGTATTTGTAATTCTTTTGTATCATACAACCATCATATGAACAAGAATGTTCCTGCCTGTTGCATGCGGAAGATGGTGGAGTCCAAGTAGGAGAAAAATATGAGATTTAATTACTTGTCTGAGTCTGTAACTTTAAAAATTTTATAATCATACAACTGATTTTTCTATGTGACCATAACAAATTTCCCTTGTGTTTAAGCTTGTTTTGTTTGTGTTTTCATTCATTGCTTCAGAACACATCAAAAGAAAAAAACAACCATATTCTCCATCTATACAACACAAACCTTGTTGACCATCATAACTAGCCAATTTAATAATATATATTGAAAAATTCTCCTGAAAAATAAGATCATTTACCAGTGAAAATTTTTCAATATTCTTCTGACTGATGGATTCCAATGTGTTTAAACTATCAACTTCTAATTTTTTTCAATGTCGTTAATGATACCTAAGTTATCTTTATAAAGCCAGATTTACAAGCTGAGCATGGTGACACATGCTTCTTATCCCAGTACTTGGGAGGCAGAGACAGGAGGATCCGGGTTCACGGCCTCAGCTACTTAGTGAAGCCCTCTACAACTTAGTGAGACCCTGTTTCAAAAAATAAGGAATAAAAAATAGGACTGGGGGTGTAGCTCAGAGGTAGAATGCCCCTGGGTTCAATCCTCAGTACTGCAAAAAAAAAAAAAAAAAAAAAAAGATTTATATCTTAACTACATGCAAACAATGCTCCTTCTTACCCTAAATTTATACCTGAGTCTGTTAATGTCTTATGAGGATCAAGAAAGATTCAGAAAAAAATAGCATACTATTGAATATTGATATATTTTAGGAGGAAGAACACAGGAATTTATAGCCTTTGTCAATCAGTCATTATGTTTTAATTCATGAATCAACTACAAAAATTGTACATTAAGCTAGTAATTTTTTTTTTTTTTTTTTTTTTTTTTTTGCAGAACTAGGGATTGAACACCCCCCAGCCCTATTTTTTATTATTTATTTTGAAACAGGGTCTCACTAAGTTGCGGAGTGCCTCACTAGGCAGCTGAGGCTGGCCGAGAACCTGGATCCTCCGGTCTCAGCCTCCCAAATGCTGGGATTACAAGCATGCGCCACCATGCCCGGCTTAAGCTAGTAATTTTTAAAAGAAAATCGGGATTCTTTTATCATGGTGACAGTATATTTGAAAAATTGGTAATGATTCTAATTAAAGTCTCTCTGATTCTCTGCTTCTTCCTCTATAGAATTCAAATACAAAAAAAAATATTGAACTCATAGAAAACTTTGATATTAATGATATGGTCATATGTTTATAAATGACTGCCAAGAAAAATGGCAATTGGTCATTGGCAGTTGTCATTATTTAATGTTGCTTGTATTTGAAGTTATGAATGCATATATTATCTAATAAATTCACTTCAAGATTTTTGGAGCCGGGCATAGTGTCACACACTTGTAATCCCAGCATTTGGGAGGCTGAGACCGGAGGATCCGGGTTCGCGGCCAGCCTCAGCTACCTAGTGAGGCACTCCGCAACTTAGTGAGACTCGGTTTAAAATAAAGAATAAAAAATAGGTCTGGGGGTGAAGCTCGGAGGTAGAATGCCCCTGAGTTCAACCCCAGTACCGCAAAAAAATAAATAAATAAATAAATAAATAAATAAATAAATAAAGAATAAAAAATAGGACTGGGTCTGTAGCTCGGAGGTAGAATGCCCCCCCACGTTCCGTCCCCAGAATTGGGGAAAAAGAAAAAAAAAGATTTCTGCCATTTCTTTAGTTCATTTATCCCCTGTGTGCAACAATTAAAACCAAATAATCAATTTTGGATTGTTAAATTTGTGATTCTGAGCACTAATAAAGTGGACCAAGAGAAAGAATTTATGAGATCTGATTTTAGTGTAACTATGTACCAAAGTCAAGTTTTATTTGCTTCAGAAATTTCCTTTAGTTATAGCTTAATCTCTTCCACACTGTGCTTTTCTTAAGTGAGCCACATGAGAACATTCCTTTTATTGTTATCTAAATAGTATTTAATTATATTTTTATTCTTTTAAAAATTATATTGTCAAGTACTATTTTTGACCTAGAGTCTTTATTACTTTGCTATGAACTTTCTCAGTTATGTCAACATTTCCACAATCAGAATAGTCTTGTTAAAATTTCAAGTTTAATTTTTACCCATATTCTCTACTGTGATTTTGTCACCAATGAATTTTTGAAGAAAATAGGAATTTTCTTCCTTTCTAAAGTCTATATCAGTCCTTTCGTTAGTTGTTCTTTTTATCATCTACAGTTAGTTGTTCTTTATGTTTTCATCTGGTATTTTCA
>PVLC010014269.1:0-39667 GCA_004027655.1 Graphiurus murinus
GAGATTAAAGACCTCTATAAGGAAAATTATAGAAAAATGAAGAAGGAAATTGATGAAGACCTTAGAAGATGGAAGGACCTCCCATGCTCTTGGATAGGCAGAATAAATATCATCAAAATGGCCATCCTCCCAAAACTGATCTACAAATTCAATGCAATACCCATGAAATTACCAAGGACGCTCCTCACAGACATAGAAAGGTTGAACTTATTAAGTGAGAAGGAAGCGGATGAATATTTAAAAGGATGAAGATTTCTGCAAGACCAATTAAACCTTTCCCCCTACCAACCAACAATCCTGAAAAAGCCTCTCTTGTTTGAAGTAGAGGCTGCAGGTTTTAAAAGAAGGCAGTAACTTACTATCAGGGCACCCTCCCATTCCCTGATCTTCTGTGATAGGTTATTAGATACCGCACTGACAAGGAGACTCGGCCTTTGGAGAGGTCTGGTTCTCACTGTAATGAAAGTGTCCCTTTTTTCCTTCTCTATGTAGGAGAAACCCAAAGCTACACAATGAGAGCCCGCCCCCTCCCCATCGCAGCTTCTATCATCTAAGCTGCACCTCTAGAAGCAGCCTGCCCGGCGTCAAAGCCTGGCTCTATTGCCTATTTGCTGTACCCTTGGGTAAGTTATTCAACCACTTTGGCTTTTGGGCTCTCCATCTGTAAAATGGGCATTTGCTTATTCATTCCATTGACCTTTATTGAAAAATCTTCTCCATGCCAGGCAGGCTGCGGGCTCCAGGGATACGCTGGCAAAGGAGACAGACGTGGTCCTTGCCATCAAGGAGTTTATATGTGCAGGAGGTAGAGTGATAAAAAAATAAAGAAGAAAAGAAAAGCAACCCTATGTCAACCTGGTCACAATCATAGCCTCAGTATCAAGAAGGAAACAAACTGAGCTGAGGCAGAGAACAACAGGAGAGTCAAGGGAGGCCTCTAAGAGCCTCAAAGGTGAGGACCAAGGGAAGGGCTAGCTAAAGGGAGCACATTTGCAAATCCCCAGGGCCAGAAAGAGCTTGGTGCATTCAAGAAACTAAGAGAAGCCAGTGAGGCTGGGGCAAGGGGAGACTGCCATCAACTGAGGCTGGAGAGAAAGGCAAGAAGCCTGGGAAGGAATCTAACTTTATTCTAAAGGCAATAGGCAGGCATCAGCACACGAAGACGATCCCACATGCTGCTGCGTGGACACTGGTCACAGCTATGGTTTTGAGGTTGAGGGTGGAAGGGAGGAGGCCAGTCAGACACAGGGAGAGCAGTGGAGACGAGGAAAGCAGACAGAGCTGAGCCCCAGGACTGTGGGTGGATTGGGGCGGCTGTGAGGCACTGCCTTGAGCCCTCAAATGGAAGCTGGAGAGAGGAACAGAAGGTGGAGTGGGCTTGGAACTGCAACACTGGTAGCAGGGAAGAGAAAGGGGCAGCCAACAGGGTGAAAAGAAAGTCCCAGGGCAGGGAGTTTCAAGAATTCGGCACCACTTGGGTTCAGTGTTGCTGAAACAAGAACAGAAGCTCAGAGACGTATTCATAAGTGAAAGCAAGGCATACAGCCAACTGCATAGTATATTAAATTTGTGTTTTAAGAAGGTATATGTTGGTTGAGCACAGTGGAACATGCCTGCAATCCCAGCACTTGGGAGGCTTAGACAGGAAGATCACAGGTTTAAGGCTAGCCTCAACAATATAGAGAGACCCTCAACAACTTAGCAAGTTCCTGTTTCAAAATAAATAAAAAGGGTTAGGGGTGTAGCTCAGAGGTAGAATGCCCTGGGTTCAATCTCCAGCATAAAAGAAACAATGTATGTTGGAGAGAGGGATTTTTTTCTTCTTCTTCTTATTTGTCAGTTGCTCCTGGGAAGGAACATTTTCACTGGGGATGGCTGGCACCCTTAGTAGCTTGTACATTTTTGTATCATGTGATCATATGACTATTCAAAATGCTCTACTCAAAGTACCCTATGTCACAGAGTTGTTGTGAGGGTAATCAGTGTTTCTTGTGTTGTCGGGAGGTAGGGGATGGGATTAGATAAGAGGGTGTGTGTGAGCTGCTTAGCTCAGGCCTCAGCCCGGCACCGGCACCGTGAAGGTTAGTCCGGTCTGAAATCAAGGTGTCTGTCGGCAGGCCCTGCTCCCTCTGAGGCTGGAAGGACCCTTCCTTGGCTTTTCCTGGCTTCTGCTGATGACTGTCAACCCCTGGCACTACTTGTAGCCAAATCACTCCAATCTCTACTTCTATTGTCACATGGGCTTCCACAGCCCATGTGCAACTTCACATGGCCTTATAAGGACAGCAGTCATTGGACTCAGGGCCCACCCTAATCCTGTCTGAACTCAACTTCACTAATTACATCTGCACAGATCTTTTTCCAAATAAGGTCACATTCATAGGTGGCAGGTGTTCATGAATTGGGAGATGTGATTAAACCCATTCACTCTTGGCTGTTAAAATTCTCACAGCCACAAACTTAAGCATGACCCAGGCCAGTCACCTCTCCCAGATGTCTGGTTTCTAGCTATAAAAGGAAAAAGAACACTGGAGGCTCCTGGAGCCCCAGCCTGGCCAGGTGTGCTGGCTTTCCTTGGGCACTCAAGTAGGTAGGCCTGGCAGCAGGAACTAGACCTGCATGTGTTCCATGTCACCTCAGGTGAAGGGGCACACTGTAGCTGTCACTGCCGATGTCCCAAGACACCAAACCACTGGAGATTTCTGAAACCATGGCCCCACGTGGCTGGGCAGGCTCAGGTGTGGCCCTACTGAGGCTTGAGCTCTGTGGCCAGTCACAGCTCAGAACTATAATAAGGAAACCAGTCCTGGCCTCCCCTCTTCGTCACTCAATTCACAGGACATGTGCAAACTCAAATGCTTGCCAAAAAGGAGTCAGAACAAACTGGATTTAGCACAGCAGATTCCAAGGTACATCTGAGGTCATGAATTGAGCAAAGGTGTGCTGCTGAGTCAACCCACCAGCCCTCCAGGCTGCCCTGGGCCTGGGCAAGGAATGCCAGAGAGGGAGGAAATGACAAGAAGCTCCTGGAGGGAGGCGGTGGAAACCTATGCCCCATAGTTAGCTCTGAGGGTACCAGACCGCAATAAAAAACAGTGCCATTCTTCTATGTTTACAGAACTTCCCTCCTCACCAAAGAAATTGGCACCTGTTAGCTGACCAGAATTGATAAGGTAGCAGAATCTTTCATCTCAGCTTTACAGATGAGGGAACTAATGTCCAAAGTGGTGCTTGGCCTCCCCACGCTCACACCCACTCCCTAGGGGCTTGAGCAGCCCTCAGGGACCCTCACCATATGCAAGGTCCCTCCCAGGAGGGTGGCCTTTAGAGTCACCACCCATCCCATCCCACACCCCTAAGTCACCCAACATGATGTTAGGGTAATCATCTTTGATACGGACACTCTGTTCCCTCACTTTGTGTAAAGTATGAATACATGTGTCTTTATAGAACGTTGTCGTTTTTATTGATTTATAACATACAATATAAATGAAATCACTGTGCTCATTATGCAAATACAGGTTCAGCACAGGCCTGGAGGATCCCTCCCAGGACCCACAGCCACTCCAGATGGGCCTCCTGGAGTGACCACAGCTGTCCCTGGCCCACAGGAGGCACGCCCACCCAGACTAGGGATCCGCCTGGGAGGCGCTGTGGGAGAACGTGGTCTGTGGAAGGCAGTCTCATTCTGGGCTGGTGCCCAGGACACTGCCTTGGGAGAAACACTGGGCCATCCCACCCACTGTTCCAGCCTGCGGCAGCCCGAGTGGTCAGGCCCCCTGCAGGGCTGGGGTCCACAGACAGGGCTAGTTTGGGTGGTTTGAGGCTTTGGCCACTGAACTGCAAGTCTATCAGGCAGATGTTTGGAGCCTGCTTTTGGTTATGGCTTTAAAAATAGAAAATGAATAAATCAACCTCAAGGAAGTGGTCTTTTCTAGTTAGGTGGGAGGAATGGGCACAGGGTCAGACAGTCCTTGAGCTGTTACTGAATTGCAGCCCTGCCTCTGTGGCATTCAGGCCTCAGCTCCCAGGTCAACCGCAGGAAATCACAGGCAGAGAAAGCCTGGATGTCAAAGAAAGGCGGGGAAGGAAGAACACAGACACAGAGCCATGGTCTCACCCAAGGTCACACAGCTCTTATGGGGTGACTGTGTGCAAGTGAAGCCACGTGTGTCCATGACACCATTCCACCCAGCACCTACCAAGGTGCCTGGCAGAGAGTGGGTCATGATTGAACTGCTGAGTACAGGGAGGAGGAGGACGGCAGTGTGGGAGGATGGAGAACACACAGGGCCAGAGCACACGCTTCTCGTTAGCCAGGCCAGGCTCTGTGCTATGTTGTACAAACAGAAGTGGGGAGCACGTTGGAATAGAGAGGGAATAAAGGGTGGTGGAGGCCAGGAGCTGGGCGGCAGGTGTGAGTGGATGTTTCCGGAAGAGAGAAAGGGCAGAGCAAGTCTGAGACAGGCGGCTTCTGATGGGATCTGCTCCCATCATCAAGGCATGGACCCGGCCTGGCTCTTGTTGGTGGTAAGTTGGTAGAGGAAGAAAAGATAACCAGGGATGTTTTCCCCAGTAGTCCTGGCCCCATGCATCCACGACACGGCCTCCCTGCCTCTTCTGCTGGGGCTTGGAGGTGCTGTGAAGGGAAAGCCAGGAAGTAGAACAGAGAACGCACTCACCCTTCCAGGAGGGGAGCAGCAGCAGCCCTCAAAGCTGCTCAGTTCTTCCCTTCACACCTGACATCTCCATCCATTCCTGAAATAGCCCTGTGAAGTCCCCATTCCACAGATGCAGAAGTTGAGTCCTTTTGAGCTCTTCCCACGGTTCTGTTTAGTTTTATGTGAAATGTCACTAAATGAAAATAAGAAGGAGCCGGGCGTGGTGGCGCACGCTTGTAATCCCAGCATTCGGGAGGCTGAGACCGGAGGATCCGGGTTCGCGGCCAGCCTCAGCTACCTAGTGAGGCACTCCGCAACTTAGTGAGACTCGGTTTCAAAATAAAGAATAAAAATATAGGACTGGGGGTATAGCTCGGAGGTAGAATGCCCCTGAGTTCAACCCCCAGTACCGCAAAAAAAAAAAGAAAAAAAAAAAAAAAGAAAATAAGAAGGACTGTTTGAGTATTTTTTTTTAATTCTTTTTTTGGAGAGGTACTAGAGATTGAACCCGGGGGCATTCTACCTCCCAGCCACACCTCTAGCCCTTTATTTTATTTTGAAACAGGGTCTCACTAGGTTGCTGAAAGTCTTGTTAAGTTCTGAGGCTGGCCTGGAACCTGCAATCCTCCTGTCTCAACCTCCCAAGAACTGGGATTATAGGCACATGCCACCATGCCTGGCAGAGTATTTCAATTTAATAAGAAGTAATTCTTTAGTAACCCCAAGAATAGAACCTCTAATGGGCTTTCCTAATGAGCTGATCAGAGAAATCTTAGTAGCTACAGCTCAGTTAACATTTATTGAGCATTTACTGTGCTCCAGGAACTGTCTCTTTGTTGTCACATTTATTTCTTATACCCCCTAAGAAGTAGGTACTAGTATTATCTATAATTTACATAAAATGAAGCAGAGGCACTGAGATGTTAACTCTCTTGTCAAAGTCCCCTTGATAATAAGTGACAACCTGAATACTTCTAATTATATTTACTTGCCTGTATGTGAGACTGGCCTACACCAAATATTGGCTCTTTGGGGTGGGGCAAAAGAACGGGACAGTAAGGAGGAATAATCAACTAATGGGGAGGGAGGGCATAGCAGGAAGGGTAGAGAAGAAATAAGAAGGTTATTTCTTGGACAGTGGGCAGGGTAAATGAAAACCAGAGACTTAAAAGGCAAATTTGGACTTTGAAAACTCTGTTCCAATTTTATTCTCTCTTAATAATCATATTCCATGTTGAAAAATACCTGTGTACACAGAGGTACGATTTGAGATGTGTGCACTGGTTCATCAGGTGTGAATGAAGACGTGTCATGGCGACTATCTGGAAATGATGTCTCCTGATTAACATGGCCCTGGAGGACTCTGGTGAGGGCCTCTTAGCCCCTGGCATGCCATCACTGCTGTGACCTCATGAGGTAGGGACTGGAGTTGGTCACAAACACAACTTAGATTGAAGCAATTGGAATGCTTGTTCTGCTTTTCCAGATTAAGAACAACTGGCTTGATGGGGAGAGAAGCCAAGAACTGACCTCCTCTAAGGTCGGGAGCACCCATCATAAAGTGCTTCTGCCTCCAGGCTCTCTCTCAGTCTTTTACGGTTTAGATCTTAACTGTCCCCCTAAGGCCCACAGGCTAAAGACTTGGTCAGCCTGTGTGGCCATTGAGCAGTGTTGGAAACCTTGGGAGGTGGGACCTAGTGGAAGGAAGTCAGGTCATTAGGAGTGTGCCCGTGACGGGGACATTGAGGCTCCAGCCCCTTCCTCTTTCTCTCTCTCTCTGCTTCCCAGCCACCAAGAGGTGGGCAGCTTTGCTCTATCACATACTCCCCACCATGATGTTCTGCCTCGCCACCGGCTCCAAAACAATGGAGTTAGCCAACCATGGACCGAAACCTCTGACATTGTGAGCCAAAATAAATATTTCTTCTTTATAAGCTGGTTTTCTCAGATATTTGGTTATAGCAACAGAAAGCTGACTAAAAGCACTGCTCTTAGGTTACTCCGAGAGTCAGGGCAGGCATCATCAGGCCCATTTGTAGACAAGAAGCATGAACCCCATTGGCCATCACAAGATTTTTAGTGGTGGCACCAGGCCCAGAATTCATACCTCTTCCTACTCTCTCCATGTGAAGCTATGGCAAAGGACCCAGCACCTGAGTCAGAGCATGCCTCTGAACATCCCGAGATCCTGCCAACTGAATTCAACACCCTGAGCATTGATGACATGGCAGCACAGTGGTTTTGTGTGGAGATGGCATGCTCTGGAGGACAATGGAGTGGAGGTGCCATTGATCAAGACTGCCTGGCAGCTCCTGCTCTGGGCAGGAAAATGCCAAAGGATGCTCAACACACGAACAGGAAACCTCAGAATGGCTGAGGCAGAAAAAAATCCCCAGTAGCGATCTAATTCAAATACTAGGAACTGAGATTCACTTCCCTGTCACTTCTTCCTCTCTCTGAGTTTTCCAGGAAGCACACAGAATATATATCTAACCTCTCTTCCAAGGATCAGCTCTCAGAAGTGTGAAGCGGGTATGCCTCCCCACACTCTCTTCCCAAGTCCTTTCTGATTTCCACCTTCTCAGTTCCCTTGGCTCCTACTCATTTACCAAGATTTCCATTCAGACCTCGTCTCTCTGGCCTCTCCTCTGTGGCTGTCTCTTTTGTCTATTTCTCTAAAAGCTGACACCCACAACAGTGGACAGCATTGACATTGGGCAGTGCCTCTTGCACTATAGATACCATACCTATATTACTATAACCATCAGACACATTTCCTTCTTTGTTAACCTTGGCACTGGTAAGGCCTACTATGATATGTGCTTCTTAAATCCTACATTTGGCCCAGTATCTTCCTTCAGTACATGGAACTGAAAGTTACCAATGAACTCTACTCCTCAAAACAGAAAGCCAACCTGATTAAGTGGTGTGTCCAGTTGGAGACTGACCCAGACTTGAGCCTAAACACTCTAACTCCTCAAGCTGAGAGATGTGGCCCCATCGGGAGGTTCCAGGCATATGCTCAGGGCCACCCCAGGCTGCACTGCACACACATGTCAGGGCATCACTGCCCTGTGTCTCATACCATATTAAGGGACAAATAGGCTGAACCCAGTGATCTTCAAGCTCAGGGTTTGTTCTTTTGTAGGCTGAGCTTCCTTCCACAATGTACGTGAGCATCATGCTCCAGGACTGAACTCAACACATTTGTTTGTGTGTGTGTGTGTGTGTATGTGCGCACGTGCGCGCGAGTGTGTGTGCATTACTGGGGATTGAACCCAGGGGCATTTGGCCTCTGAGCTCCACCCCCAGCCTATTTTATTTTGTTTTGTTTTATTGTTTTATTTTGAACAGGGTCTCACTAGATTGCAGAGAGCCCTGCTAAGTTGCTGAGGTTGGCCTGCGATCCTCTTGGCTCAGACTCCCCAGCACTAGGATTACAAGTGTATGCCACCACGCCTGGCTTCAGTACAATTCTTGTTCAGAGAACATGGGACGCTCCTTGGACAGAGTGACAAACCTACTCACTCTGCAGGTAACTCCATCAGAGCCTTGTAGTGTGGATGATGCACAGCATTCACATCTTAAATTTCTCCATCTTTTGATGAAAGAGGGGAGCATCCTAGGGAAACTGGAGTGTCATATCAAACTTATTCTTTAATCTTATTCTTGGGCTTTAGTAAAATCAGAAATCCTCTGTTCTTTCGTTGTTTGGGAGGAGTATAGATGAGAGATACCAGAATGTCAGTGTATTAGTTTGTCATTTGCTGCTCTAACAAAATATCTGGTTTATTTAGGACTCTAGGCTTGTGGTACTAGAGGGGCATCTGCTGATGCCCTTTTCATTGGTAGTGTTCCAAAGCAGTACAGAGCATCAGATGACTAGGCACAGGGAGAAGTAACATATATGTGTTTGCTCTCTGTCCCTTTACTTATAAAGCCACCAGGATTCAACCAGGGGGGTTCATCCCTAATGATCTTATCTAATCCTAATCATTTCCCAAAGGCCCCACCTCTAAACATCATAGTTAAGTTACCATCCTCTTAACACTTCATAATGGAGTTTAAATTTCAACTCCTGAAGCCTTGGAGGCCATTCAAACCATATCTTGACCACAGCATCAGGCGGCTGGGATTGGGGCAGTCCCAGCCACTCTTGAATGGTGAGAGTAGTGCCTCCCTTCCTGGGACTGTGATGAGGGTGACTACGCATGTTGATAAAGTACTTGGAGCTCATGAAGAGATGATTTCACTGGTCTTTGAATCCTTAGGACCTGGCACATGAGAGGCAGCTAGCCTGACAGGTGGGACCCACTTCCTTCTTTCTATCTTTGTCTCGTGTGTGTGTGTGTGTGTGTGTGTGTGTGTGTGTGTGTGTGTCCATGCACAGTATTGGGGACTGAATCCACCTCTGAGCTATATCACCAGCCCTTTTTTATTTTTTGTTTTGAAACAGTCTCTCAAGGTTGCTGAAAGTCTCACTACTTGCTGAGACTGGCCCTGAACCTGTGATCTTCCTGTCTCAGCCTTCCAAATACTGGGATTACAGGCTTCTGTGTCTCTTTTTTAACATCCTAGGAAGTGAGTTGACTTTATATTTTGTTTTATTTTTGTGTTGCTGGGAATAGAACTCAGGTGCATTCTACCTCCAAGCTGCACCCCAGCTTTATTTTATCTTTTTATGTGGAAACAGGGTCTCAAAAATTTGCCAAGAGTCTCACTAAGTTGCTGATACCTGAGGCTGGCTTCAAACTTGCGGTCCTCCTATCTCAGCCTCTCAAGTACTGGGATTATAGGCATGTACCACAACGCCTGTCTCTGAGTTGACTTAAAATTCAGAAGGAAACAGACAAGTGGGCTCCTGGTCCTTGGCCTCTTGCTCTGCCCTCTCCTTTCCCACCAAAACATACCTCGCAGGTGAATGCCGAATCTTTCTGTGCTCCTCCCCAACCCATGACCCCACAGACCTGTGAGCAGCCAGAATGGAGTGAGTTAGCTCCAGAGCAGTTTCCAGCTGCAAATGCCAGAGGCCAAGGCAAGACAAGGGGGTGGCATGCCCTGTCCCTGCCGTCCCCTCCATCCTCAGGACTATCACAGCCGAGAGCCTTCTCTGTTATAGAGCCCCACTACTGCCCGCAGGTTCGGCCCTCGGAGAGTGAGGCCAGCTGGTCTGGGCCACGGCACCCAGCAGGACCAGCTGTTTCCAGGACTTCCTGGCTCCTTTCCTGAGTGGCAGGAGGGCAAAGGGCACCAGGCAGGGAAACAAGGGCTGAGTGGACCGAGCTCAGCCCTCTCCCTGTGACCCACTTATTAATAAACTCAGGGATACCAGGGCTTTACAGCTGCTGAAAGCATTTCTCACCATGACAGAACCCATATGGTCACAGGCTGCCTAAGAAACTCCAAGTAACTAGCAGTGGCGCCAGTATTTGCCTCCCTGTATCCCTCATCCCCTCATCAGAGAGAAGAAAATCTAAAAAGCTGAAAGTCAAAGTACTTTTTGTGGTACCCAGGGTGGAGCCCAGGGCCTCACATCTGACAGGAAAGCATGCTACCACTGAGATACATTCCTCCTCCTCTTCCTTCTCCTCCTAACTATTTTTATTTTGAGATAGGATCTCACTAAGTTGCCTGAGTTGGCCTCCAACTTGAGATCCTTCTGTCTCAGCCTCCCAAGTTGTTGAGATTACAGGTATGCACCACCATACCCGGCTACCTGCTTCACTTCTAATTTTCCTCATCTCCTAAATAATATTTTCTTACATCCCAAGTTCCCATATTAAAACTATTGGAAAAAAAAAATAAATTGTTTTCCTTTGGGGGGTGTGTGTGTGTGTGCGTGTGCGTGTGTGTGTGTATACAAAATGCAAGAACTTTCTAGAGAAGCCTGAAAGAGGTTGGTAAAGTGCAAGCATAGTTCCCTCCATTTTCTCCTCTACATAATACACAAAGCCCAGCACCCTTCCTTTGGGGGCATAAGGCTGCACTTTTCTATCCCCTTCTCCCTGAAATAAGCCCCATGATCCTCAGACACAACAAAGGTAGAGGCACAGAGGCCAGAAGGTGCTACACACTCCCTCTCCAGGACCCACAAAGACCAGACTCCCCAGTGTGGTGCACTCATCCTTCATGATCTGATGCTTCATGATCTGATCTGATCTGATCTGATCCACCTCTCCCCCACCAAACATCTAGCCCCTGCACTGGCCACACCAATCTACTTGCCAAATCTCTTTCCCTGCCATCCTTTCTCTGCCTAAGAGACTCCCAGTAGTCACTGACGGTCCAGCTGGAGTCCCAGTCCCTCAGCAGAGCCTCATGAGACCTTCTTTCCTGCAGGCGAAGTCAGTGCCCCTTCCTGGAGCTCCAAAACACGTACACACGGCCACCCTGACACTCGATGCCCAGCACTGTAACTGCAGCTCACCTTTCTCTTCCTACTGGTCTGAGTTCTGTAACACATGGTAAGTTTGCTGAAATTATAGAACAAGTTCATTTTCTTGATTTAAAAAAATGTACTGATAATAGTATCAAAGAACTAGAACTGAGGCAGTGAGTCATTTTCAAACCCATGGATCAAGTTGACTTTGGGGGGAATTTCATCGAATCTACATGAAGGGTAGTGTTTTTTATTTGATTTTTAAATTAAAAGCAGTTTTAAAAACTATTAAGTCATGCCATTGTCTAATTACGTGAGCCATTTGCAGGTCAAAAACCATGGTTGTCAATAACCCAGTGCATGTGGCAAGTCTCACATGATATCAGACAGGCTAGAGCTGGGGCTGAAGGGGCCCCTACTAAAGACTCTACATTGCTGGAAAACATCACTGGCCACATTGAGGGCCTGGAGGGAACTCCAGGAAGGCAAGAAACTCTCCTACTGCTAAATTTATTTTTATTTTTTGTTTGTTTGTCTGTATTTTCTATACCAGGTATTATTTTTGTAAAAAGAAAAAGTGATACTTTTTTTTTTTAAAAGTATAAAATGTCAAGTAATTAGATGGATTAAAACTATAAAGCTCAACAGGGAGGAAGAGAGACTCTTTACTAAAGATGTGTTTACCCCTGAGGCTCAAGGCTTGAGTCCTGGGCAAAAGGCCTGAATGCTGTCCCGATGGTCACACTGAAGTCATAAGGGAATGGGGAAGACGTTGAGGTCTGCAGAGCCTTCTTCCACCAGCTGTCACATGTCCTGTGCTTTCTGCTCAGACAGGTCACAGAGGACTGGGCCGCTTGGAAAAGCATGCTACTTGGATTTTAGACCCAGCCCTTAGACATGCCTCTGTGCCTTGGTTTCTGCATCTCTTAGAGAGCTGCCTCCCAGGGCTGTGAAGTGCATAGACTCCATGATGGCTCATGTACACGGAGGCTTACGATCCTTACCATCTGTTCTGCAAGGAAGTGGGTCTCTTAAGTGCCTGAGTGGAATGGGAAACCTTTCAAAGGTTCACAGATGTTTCAGGAGCTGGAAACTACTCATATCTCCACAATAGTGTAGGTAATTTCTATTATTATTATTTATAACTTAACAAATGATAAAGTTGAAGACCAAAGAGTTGAGTGGATTGTCCAACTTGCCCCCCAGTTAGGAGGAGAGGGGCTAGAATCTAAACCCAGATGGTTAATAACAGAGTGTTTGTTAGTTAACTATAGCTCAGGCTTAAACCCATTCTCTCTCTCTCTCTCTCTCTCTCTCTCTCTCTCTCTCTCTCTCTCTCTCTTCATCCCAAACACACCATCCAGAGTCCAGTGAGATTCTGCAGAGTCAATCCTATTGTTTTGTTTCTTTAAAACCTAATTGCCTCAAGGCATTGTTAACATTTTACCTCTGGCCATTGAGACTGTGGGGTCAGGGTTGTTGGGGAAGGGGCTTTACTTATTGTGTTTTACCCTTCTGTCTTATTTTTATTTCTTCCCTGAGCATGTATTATTTTTATAAGAATTCATAAAAAGATGCTGCTCTTCTTGGTAGGGCTATGCTTCAAAGAAAAAGTTTAAAATTTTAATGGGAATAAGAAACCCTTTGCCATTCACGGGGTTTTGTACTCTTGTTTATCTAGTGCTTTGGCTGTTGGGATCTTTTTGTTGGAATCAAGCCTGGGTTTCCTGATTTCCCCACCTCCAGCTCTCAGCCTCAGCAACCCAGCCAGCCCTGCCCCTTCCCGTGGCTTCCAGCTCAGGCCTCCTGCTGGGGGGTGAGGAGGGGACATAGGGGTCAGGAGGGAAGGTAGAAGTTGGGCACTTTCTGGGGGCCCCAATGTTTGGTGAAAATAGGATCCTTACACACAGTCCAGGCCTCCCAAATCTAGTGACAGAGGAGGCGTGAGGAAGGTGAAAACATGTAGGGAAATTAGAATCCGAGGGGAGAGGGCTCAGAAGAGGGAGCAGCACTCAGGCCAGGAGAGAGCCAGGCCAGCTGGGCAGAACTCCCTCCAGGAAGAGCCCAAAAGCTGTGGCCTCAGCCTTCCCAGTGGTGTGGCCTCTCCATTTCTCCTAGGGTGCAGAGGAGTCCAAGCAGCAAATTCCACCAGAGCCAGGGACGTAGGACCTAGGAGAAGTCCAGGAGCCTGGCCCCAGCCAGCCGGGAAGTGAGCACAAACTGGCTCCATCTTGCAGCCAGTTTTAGTGAAGTTCCTGGAGGAACCCAGACAGTCACACACAGACTCCCTCAGACGAGGACTGTCGGGCAGGGGAGGAGAGAGAGGCAGGCTGACTTGCTCCTGTTATGTGTACCCACTTAGCAATGTCACTTTAATTTCTCAAAAACATTCTCTGACAGCTCTACTGCATGGTAGCCTGTGCAGGGAGCTGAACCCTGCTAATAGAGCAGCTGGAGCCGGCTGCCCAACTTGCTGGCAGAGCATTAATTAAACACCGTCAGCTCTTCTGTCTCCAGAGACCTCAGTGCTGGCTGAGTACAGAGAAATTCCCACAGTACCACCAAAGGCCAAAGAATCCCTCCAACAGCCCCATGGGACATCCTTTTCACTACCTCTTCAGCAAACAGGCAGTCAGAGCGTGTGTCTTTCTTCCCTGGCCACCTTTAGGGTGCTCCAGGGCGAGGCTTAGCCGCTGCCTCTGTGAATGTTTGCATGGCAGGAAAATGCCCACTCGTGTCAACGAAGAAGCAATGAAGGAGAAGCCTTTCTTCTTCTTCATTTGATGCAGGGCAAGCATAGGGCAGGCTCTGAAATGTTATCTGTTCAAAGACCTCAAGTGGCTAAATACTGATGGAGGACGATTGGTACCTCTGCATCAGCACAGTGTCCACTGAGAGTCAGGAACAGCAGTGGTGCTCAGGCAGGCCCTGGGGCAGGAAGGCTGCCTTCGGGGATAACAGGTGCCCCAGATTCCAGATGGAAAGGCAAGCTCCTTGGGATCCCAGACTCCACTGCCGTGCTTTAATGTGACTTCAGGAAACCTTTTAGCTCCACACCCCACAGCAGCCCTAGACTGTGACTGCAAGAGACTTCTACAAACACATAGACCCTTTTTTATGATGTGGGTAGGTACTGATTGCCCCACCTGGCATGTCCTTGCTGGAATGTTCCTCTTGAAGTTGTGGCCTCTTTCTAGGTTGAGGATGACTCTAAGGCGTCATTGGGGGTGACAACTGTGACTGATTTGTGACAGGGCTGGGAGCTTTGTGATGATCATATCCAAGCTGTAAAGTGCCTTCTCAGCCCTGGGCATGGCGGTGCATGCCTGTAATCCTAGTACTTGGGAGGCTGAGACAGGAGGATCACAGGTTCAAGGCCAGCCTCAACAACTTAGTGAGGCACTCCACAACTTAGCTAGACCTTATTTTAAAATCAAAATTAAAAAGGGCTTAGAGATAGAGCCCCTGGGTAAGGAAAAAAGGAAGGAAGGGAGGAAGGAAGGAAGGAAGGGAGGAGGGAAGGAAGGAAGGAAGGGAGAAAGGCTTCTCAGGGATGTGCTCTAGCACATTTTTCACACATTCCTCATGATTCTGGTCTCTTGGGAGCATCACCTGTTCCATGATGCCTGCAGGACTCCCACCACCAGAATAGATGTGACCTCGTCCCCCCGGCATTCCCAAGGTACCTGTCCTTTCCATTTTCTACCTTGCATGACAATGACTTGAACAGCTTCCTCCTCTCCCACTACTCCTCATGGGAAGGGTTTTCTACTACTGGCCTCTGCATCCCTCAGGGCAGTAGCTGCATCTCCTGAGCATGCGCCATGCTTGATAGAGTCAGTGTCAGGCGAAGGTGGCTGAATCCAGTAGCCTTTCGGGGGACAGAAGCTGCCACCGATGCCCTTGAACACTCCTCATGGGAAGGGTTTTCTAAAGGCAGCTGGTGGATTCTGTACTCCTGCTCTGGGAGAGGTGCTGCTTCGAAGCAGAGATCAGGGGTACTGGGGGCACAGGACAACTGACTGGGGTGGAAGTGTAAGGGTAGGTTGCTAGAAAACACACACATACACACTCACACACACATTTAAGTTGAATGTAAGTATAAGTATGTCCAAATATTCAATGGGACATACTTATACTAAAAATATATATTCATCATTTATCTGAAATTCAAATTTAACTGAGTATCCTGTATTTTTATTTGCTAAACTAGTAACCCTAGAAGGCATACCAGGGAGAAGTTACTGGGATCATCTCCACAGACTTTCTGGGCCCAGTTCTATCCAGTAAGCTACATCTTCATGGAGGAGCAGCGTGGCCGAGGGATGGGAACAATTCCGGCCCAGCTGTGCCCCTTTGCAGCTCTCTGCACTAGAGTCTCCTGGTGTTTCCACCTGAGATCCTCTGATGCTCCGTCATCTGGTCCCTCATGAGCCAGGCCGCCTATGAAAGCCAACTCTAGTGAGATCCAGGAAAGGGAAGGCTGAGCATAGAAACTTCAGGAAGACCCCAGTAGGCATTTTAAAATGTTCAGCTGTAAATTCCATTAGGTTAGGGCCAAACCTGTCTCATTCAGCATTGGATACCAGTGCCTCACAGACCTTGGCATACAGTAGGTGCTCAATGAATATTTGCTAAATAAACAAGAGCTTGGCACTAGTAGACCTTCCCCACCCATGACTATATTTATATCATCTGCAATGATAAAAATGTACAGAATAAGGAGCTGGCACCCAGCTTTCCCTTACAGGAGTTGTCACTAATTTGCACTGGGCAATGCGCCCACGCACATTAAGATGATTTGAATTTAAAATCAATTAATGTATCCTCAGGGAACTTGGCTACTATAAAAGCAAGATAAGACCTCATCTTCTTAAGTTAATTTTTTCCATTTAAAGGGCAATTAATATGTTTTTATTGACATGGATTTATAAAATGAGAAAAAGTATCATTGAGGGAGAGAAGCTGGTGTGGTCAGGGGCCTCAGGGGAACACAATGACACTTGAACTGCGCCTGTGTTTCATGCACCTGCCTTCTCTCATCCCTCTCCACTCAAGGTCACCAAGTGCCTTTATTTTCTCCAGTTTTATCTTTTTCCTTCTTGGCCAAAAACTCTGGTGATAGCCTGATCTTGGATTTTGAAGTTTGACCACAAGTAGGTGGTCCTGTTTAAGAAGAGGCCAGAGGAACAACCACCAGAGGGACAGAAGGAACTGACAAATGTAATGAGGCTTGGGGTGGGAGTGGGGTGACAGAGGTGACCTCCTGGGGCAGGACTATGAAACCTCAGTGATGACAGTGGTATGAAAGGACAGTCCAGAAAGATCCCCATGTTGCTGACTTGGTGACTGGGGGAAAGCCAAGGGCATCAGCCAAGTTGTGGTTGCAGATAACAGAAGATGACTCCAGATCACAAAGAAGGGAAAGAATCTATTAGATGTATACTTACTGGAGCTCACTGGATCAATGGCAAGACTGGAAAACCAAACTCAGGAAATAGGCGAACCATGAGAGGCTGGGACAGGGTCACACCACAAGACTGGCCAAAGCATCCTGCCATTGGAGGCTTGCTACACCTGCCCAGCCCCACCTCCACTGCTGCTGTGAGCATCTCTAGCCTTTGTGTCACTCTCAAGAACCAAAGTCCCACTGGTGTGGGCAAACAACCTTACCTATGCCATGTGCACACATCCCAGTCATTGGAGGCAGGTGTGGGAGTGTCTGGTCCCTTTCAGACTCACATCAACAACAATTTACTCCAAACAGGACAAGGGTTCAGATGATGGGAAGAAAAAAAAAAAGTAGAAACAGCAAGTGGTACGGGAGAAAGAGCAAGTTTGCACGCCATGATCATGAGTTTTTGTAGCATACAGAGTTTGGGACACCCATGGGTGTCCAGGTGGAGCTAAGGAGAGAGGTTGACCTAGAAGGTGCTGCTCTGGAAGAGGAGACAGGCCACTGGTATATTGTTCTGCCCTGGGTCACTTGGCCATCCTTGCATTCCAACATCTGCAGACCTTGATGCTATGAGAAGCCAAAACAGGAGGCAAGGGCAGGCCAAGGTCTGCATGGGGTGAAGGTTTGGCAGGGTTCTCTTTTCCTAGGAATCCCAATTCCTGGACTGAATTTCTGATCACTAAAAATGACTAACCAATAAGAGACGTTAATTATCTGGGGTTGGGATATAAGAGCAGCTTTGGTCATAGCTGGTAAGAAAAAAAGAGAGAAGAATCACACCTCCTCTTAGAGGTCAATGGCTTTGATTCCCAAGTTCAATTCATGCTTCCAGAGTGGGAAGGCCTTTGGTGCAGCAAGAGGACTCTGCAATGTTCAGAATCCAGGAGCTTCTGAGCTGCATGGCAAATCAGGGACGGTATAGCATAATCCTCTCATTTCATCTAGAAGCACCTGAGGCTCAGAGAGACACACAGACTACAGCATGCTTTCAAGTTCTCTGACTGTGAAGAAATGACAATACCTTTCACCCATCTCAGCCCATCCCTCCCACCCTGCCACCCACCTGAGAGGAAGGGAGGACTCACGTAGGATGCAGCTGGGTGGACCACCTCCTTTTCCCCTGGAGGCAGTGACGTCCATCACTCCTAGGAGATAATTAAAATGTTGCTGCTATTGTTAAATTTTGGCGAGTAGATTCTGGATTATTCCCCTTAGAGGGGCTGGTTATGAGTCACTGTAGCACATCCTCAGGAAGTGGCTGGCTGGACTCCCAAAATGGCCAGATCCTGCAGTGACCTGAGGACTAGCAGTTGTCAGAGCTCTGCAGATGGTCTGTGCCCCGCGGGCTCTGATGGTTGCCTGGGTCAGGAGTAGCAGGACTTGACCTCCAGGGAAGAAATTCACCTCTGGGGTCAGCAACACAGAGCACACAGTTCATACAGGGCAGTCACCCATTGAATGATCTCAATGTGTTGGTGGGAGTGCCACATAGGGAGTGGCCCAGCCAGGTCCTGCACAGAGTCACTATTCAATTAAAGCTCGCTTCCTTTTATTCTTCCATCAGGAGGTGGTCCTTGAGAGGGATCTTGAAAATGATCAAGTCTTCTTCATTCTCCTGATGGGCAGGAGGGAAACGGGGAGCAGCCCTAGGGAAAGGATGTCCATAGATTCTGGAGCTTCAGGCGTCCAGTCCCACTTTTGTGGTGATTGACTGATACACTGTGGGTAGCTGCACAAGATGGATATTCACCTGAAGTGGAAGGAGGAGGTGTGAACTACAGCAACCTAGGTAAAATAAAGAAGGACAGCGGCTCTAAGACATAGAGAGCCCAGCAGAGGTCAGATGAACCCGCAAAGGAACAAATGACTGAATCGCCGAATCTGGTATGTCCACAGTACTCCTTGGCTGGATTGTATTTTGGAAAGGAAAACGTGGTGGCTTTGCTCATGCTCTGCTCCTTTTATCGTGGTTTGAATCTTAAATGTGCCCCCAAAAGCCCATGTGCTAGAGCCAGCCTGTGGCCTATTGGGAAGTGGTATAACCTTCAGGAAATAGGGCCCAGTGGGAGGAAGTTAGCTCACTGGGAGGCAGGCCTTGTGAAGGAGATATTGCCATCCTGGCCTCTTCCTCTCTCACCCTCTGCTTCTCAGCCACCATGAGATATATTGGTTAGAGTTGATTAGAATAACAATTGACTAAACATGTATATTGTAAAAGGAGATTTATCAAATCAGCTTAGAGTCTAAAGCAGTGCAGTCCCAAGTTTCTAATCACATGTAGAGAGCCAGAGGAACCAGCAGCTGGTGGAGCAGTCCAAGAGCTGGAGTCTCAGAATCCGAGTAATCACTAAATCAGTCCCAGTCCAAGATGGACAGGCCAGGAAACTCTCCGGAGAAACAGTGGTGAAGGTCCAGTTTGAAGAGCTGAAGGATGGTATTTCAGAGGAAAGCAGATGTGCTTTCTTTAGGAAGAACTACATATGCATTCACGAGGCTTTCTCCTCTTATCCAGGTCCTGCACCTGTCAGAACTGTGGCGCCTACATTCACGGCAGGACTTCCCCTTCAATCTGACATTCCGTAAACCACTCATCTCATCGACACACCCAAAGTCACATAATCTTAGGTGTTTCATGATCCAGTCAAGCTGACAATACAGACTAACCATCACATGAGATGAGTACATTTTCTCCTCCATGGGCCTCCACCATTACGTACTTCTTCACCACAGGCCCAGAGCAACACGGCCAAGTGACCATGAGCTGAAACTTCCGCAACCATAAGCCAAACCATAAGCCTTTCTTCCCTTAAAGTCGATTCATCTCAGGTATTTGTCACAGGGATGGAAAGCTGATTAACACACTTTCTTATATCTCTCTGTCACTGCATAGCCAAGTCCCCTATTTTTGGACATGGCTCAAATGTTATACCATCTGGTAGGAGCTCAGAAATTCTCTGTCCTTTGTGCTCCTAAAAGCCCCACCTCTATGCTCTCAAGGCCTTTATTTTGAAGCCAAATGGTGGTTATCAGCACCTGTTTCTTATCTTCCTGTTCCCTTCCAGTATCCAGGGCCTACAATGGCCCCTTGCAGAGCGTGTTCAGGATTTCTTGGTCTTCCAAGAATTCCCAACCCCCCTGCCAAACTCCTAATATTAAGAAAAGACCTGTGTGCTCCTGACCCCTTCCTTTCCCTAGGATTGTTTGAATGACTTTGGTCACAGAAGAGCTTCAAGTAAAAGTGGAGTAGAGATGCATTACCTGGAATAAGTAGGAGGTGGCCTTGGAGTGGGCAGGAGTCCTGGGGGAAGATGTGGATGCCTGCCTAGGAAAGACTAACAGATCCGAACTGAAGTGGGTGAAAGTGCATCTCCAGGCTTGGGGTGAGGCTGAGGGGCCAGGAGGAGAGGCGAGGGTGGATGCTGGGGAAGATGAAAAAAAGCACTCTCATTGTGTCTTTGTTTAGTCTTTTCATCGACCTGTGAGACAGGCATTACTCTTACTTTCACTTTACCCATGACTAATTGGAGGCACATGTAACTTATCCACTGTCACACAGCTAGTGAACGGTCAGTCCAGGACTTGAGCCCCCTCCCCCAACCCACAAAGCCTGTGTTCTTAACCCTCATAGGGCACCTAATTTAAAATATCTAACTTTTGCCTCAACATACACCACCCCTATACCAGATATTTTATTCTAAAGCTGCTTATCATAAGAGATAAAAAAAATTTTTAGTGGATAATTTATATCCTTGAAGCTCAAATAATAATTTCTGGAATAATTTACAGAAAAAGTCTTCTTCAAAGGACAACCTCAAAAGGACTGATACACACAATTAAAAATAATAGCATCACTTATTCCAATTACTTCTGAAGGTTTTATTTTACTGCAATTTATTTTCTCCTTTATTTTACATTTACTAGGACTCAAGTAAATGGGAAAAATCACAGAATTTTGTTTGATTGAATGGAAGATGCAGAACAATGAAATAAATGCTGATTTGAAAATAACCTTCGGGCCACCTGAATGCAAGTAATATGCTTATTCACATCTGCACAGATATTAAACTCATTCTTCTTGAACCTATTTTCCTAATCTGAACAAAGACTATAAATCAATAGTTCTACATAATTTTTGAAAAATAAATGCTTTCCAGCCTAGGAATGTGGTGGCATATGTGTTGGCAGTATATAGAGTTGAGATGCTTTCAGCTGCAATAATGGAAGACTTCCAGCTCAAATTGGCTTAAACATAGTACATATATCACCTCCCATAACTGGGAGCTCAGAGAAAAGGAAAATCCAAGTTCAGCTCAATCAGTAATGCAACAAAGTCACCAAGGACTCAAGTTTGTTTTATCTTTCTCGATTCTGTTCTCAATTTTGTTTGGATATTAAGACTGCCTACCAGATGACTGTGGCAGCCCTGGGTGTAACATCCAGAAACAGCAACATCCAGGATACCAACAGGAGATGTCTCCTTTTTGTGTCTCTCTTTTAAAAGCAAGAAACTCTCTTTCAAAAGTCTTCCAGCAGGAACTGGGGATATAGTTGAGTAGTAGAGCACTTGCCTACCATGTGCCGGTCCTGAATTCAATCCTTAACACCACAAAAAATAAACAAAAACTCTCTCAGTAGACATCACATCAGTCCCTTAGTTGAACTTGAGTTACTCGCTTATTCCTAAAGCAATCCCCATTTTTTTTTTTTTTTTTGCGGTACTTGGGATTGAACTCAGGGGCATTCTACCTCCCAGCTATACCCCCAGCCCTATTTTTTATTCTTTATTTTGAAACCAAGTCTCAATAAGTTTCAGAGTGCCTCACTAGGTAGCTGAGGCTGACCACGAACCCGGATCCTTAATCCCTGTACCAGGAGACAAGAAGAAACTCTGGCCCTCTTTTTTTTTTCTTCTTCTTTTTTTGTGGTACTGAGGATTGAGCTCAGGGATGTTCTACTTCCAAGCTATACCCCCAGCCCTATTTTTTATTCTTTATTTTGAAACCGAGTCTCACTAAGTTGCGGAGTGCCTCACTAGGTAGCTGAGGCTGGCCGCGAACCCGGATCCTCTGGTCTCGGCCTCCCGAATGCTGGGATTACAAGCGTGCGCCACCATGTCCGGCTAGCAATCCCCATTTCTTCATCCAGATAGCAAACTGTTACTAGAACATGAAAATAAAAATCTTTAAAAATTAAAAACCTGAAATTTCATAATATGAGCAAGCCTGCTGTTCCTCTTGAAAACAAATTATTTCTATCATCTTGAGAGTCACCTTGCTTTCCATAAAACAACAGCTTCTGAAGATTATGAAATATGGCCTTGCTAATCAAATATTATTCTAAATGCAGCAGAGCAACTTGCTACTTAGAAGAACTATTTGTGGGGAGGGGCACCAAGTACTGTGTGCATGTATGTCAATGTCAACATGATTTACATTATGATGTGAGACAATAATGCACCAATAAAAGCACATAAAAATAATGGACCTATTGAAAATAAAAAGGAATTATTTGGTGAATTATTTTTATTTTTATATATTTTTTTTTGCGGTACTAGGGATTGAACTCAGGGGGCATTCTACCTCCGAGCTACACCCCCAGCCCTATTTTTTATTCTTTATTTTGAAACCGAGTCTCGCTAAGTTGCGGAGTGCCTCACTAGGTAGCTGAGGCTGGCCGCGAACCCGGATCCTCCGGTCTCAGCCTCCCGAATGCTGGGATTACAAGCGTGCGCCACCACGCCCGGCTTGGTGAATTATTTTTAATGAAAAATGATCAGAACTTCAAGTTAAAATGATGTGCTGAATGTACACATTTCTGTCCTTTCCATCCCTAAACATCACTTTAAAAATGAGAAGAGATCAGACGACATGATGGCATAGGACAGAATGGAAGGGAGTCATCAACATTTCAGCAGCTGGAGAGCATTTGGTGGACCTTAGAACACTGAGCTCTAAGACAGGCATTGCAAGAAATATCCTGATTTCACATCAGAAGAAATCTTAGAAGGTTCAAGAACTGGTGGCACTGGATATCTCCGGGAGTGTGGATGAGGTAGGGCTGAGCTATAGGAATTGGTGAAAAGTCTGTATAAGACAAAAAATAGTAAACACTGGAGAGGATATGGGAAAAATAGGTACTTTTATACACTATGGATGGGATTGTAAATAAGTACAACCACTTTGGAGATCAGTATGGAAGTTCCTCAAAAGATTAGGAATGGAACCCCATATGACCCAGCTATACCACTCCTTGATATCTTTTCAAAGGAATTGAAGTTAGAATACTATTGTGATATATGCATACCCATGTTTATTGCAGCACAATTCACAACAGCCAAATTATGGGACCAACCTAGTTGTCCATCAACAGACAAGTGGATAATGAAACTATGGTATATACACACAATGGAATTTTACTCAGCCATACAGATTAAAATTATGTCATTTGCAGAAAAATGGATGAAACAAGAGAATATGCTACATGAGATCAGCCAGTCACAGAAAGTCAAGGGTCATATGTTTTCTCTCATATGTGGAAGCAAAAAAAAAATAGGAAGCAAAAGGGACTGTAGTCAAATGAAGAAAGGAAATAACAAATAGTGGGAGGGGGTTGGGAGGTAGATGGGAAGAGAAAAACTATGATGGAGGAAGGAAATAGTTCAAATAAGGTTATATCCATACAAGGTTTCACTACCGATCTCACTAACATGCAGGAAGGGGAAGAGGGATGAGTATACAGAGGGAAACACACTAAGTATTGTGTGCATGTATATTCATATCACTTTGAATCTTATTATGATATATAATTACATTGTACCAATAAAAGTATTTTTAAAAATTGCATAAGAACTCTTAACATCCACATAGTAGGTGCTGCCCTCTACAGAAGCCTGGACGCTGCACTGAAGGGACATAGTTGATATCAAGGGTAGGGGCATTGCCAGGTGTGGTGGCGCACACTTGTAATCCCAGTACTTGGGAGGCTGAGATAAGAGGATCACAGGTTTGAGGACAGCCTCAGCAAGTAGTGAGACTCTCATCAACCTAGTGAGATCCTGTTTACAAATAAGAAAATCAGGCTGGGGTATATCTCAAAAGTAGAGTGCCTCTGGGTTCCATCTCCAGTACCAAAAAAAAAAAAGAAAGAAAGAAAGAAAGAAAGAAAGAAAAGAAAGAAAGAAAGAAAAAAAAAGGTAAGGGCATCATCCAGAAAACAGAAGTTCATTGAAAGCTTGTAATCTGTATGTTCAGATCTCTTAACTTCTTCTCCACTCAGCAACCTGAATATTGGAAATCTGAAGGGTCTATCCTTCAAGAGGAAGTAAAGCAGTACTCTCTGGGGCAGCTACATAGCCCAAAAGAAAAGACAAACTACAAGCCTCTTGCCTGATCACCCTACTTTGAAAATCAGTTGATAAGAACCGTGTGCCTCCTGAGCTCCCAGTCAGTTGTCTTAGTTCATTTTCTGTTACTGTCACTAAATACCGCAGACTGGATAATTTATGAAGAATAGAGGTTTATTTGGCTTATGGTTCTGGGGGCTCTGGGAAGTCTAAGAGCATGGTGTTGGCTTCTGGGAAGGGTCTTCTTGCTGCATCATAACATGTTGGAGGGCATCAAATGGTGAGGCAGAGCAAGTGTGCATCAGCTCAGGTCTGTCTCCCTCTTCTCATAGAGCCGCCAGTTCTACCATGACAGCCCCACACTGATGACCTCATCGAATCTAAATTAGCTCCCAAAGACCACCCCTCCAAATACTATCAACATATAAATTTGTTCACAACACACGAAATTTGACATGTTCAAACCACAGCAGTTGTTAAATATACATGGACCACAAAGGCTCACTGGGCATTGGTAGAAAGTCTCTAAAACAAAAATAGCCTGTAATAAACAGAAAGAAAAGGTAACTTTGATGAAAGAGTCTGTACAAGAATAAAATTTCTTTAAAAAACTATCATTAAGAGCCTCACAGAAATAAAACATTGCATCTGTGAAACAAAAATAAGATGCTATAAAAACAGGATAAAACCCCTTGTAAATTAAAACCATGAAAGCAGAAATAAAAAACTCAATAGAATTACAAAGCTAAGGTGAAAAAATCTTCCAGAAAGTAGAGCAAAAAACAAAACAAAAAGATGAAAAATAAGGAAAAAGAGATTCTATTTTTTTTTTAAAAAAAGGAACAAGTTATGAAGTTGTGGAGACACAACAGCAAAGCAAGAAGAGTTTTAGAAAGAAAATAGAGCAGAAGAAATCATTAAAGGAATAGTTTGAGAAGTTTTCTTAAAATTGAAAAATGTACATTTCTAGACTACAGGTGTCCACTAAATGTCCATTCAAGTGTCCTAAGCAAGATTCATGCCAGACATATCATTGTTGAGCTTCAGAACAATGGGGACAGAGAAGAACCTACACTTTGTGGACTGAGGTAGTGTGATGAATAATTTTAGGTGCCCATTGATGGGACAAAGGAATACCTAGGTAGCTAGCAAAGCATTATTTCTCGGTGTGTCTGTGAGGGTTTCTGGAGATAGATGCGTGCATCGGTGGGCTGATTGGGGGTGATCTGCCTTCCAATGTAGGTAGGCACCATCCAGTTGGCTGAGGTTCCAGATGGACAAAGGGGCAAAATATGGAAACTTTCTCTCTTTCCTGAAGCTGCAACACCTCTTGCCACGGGATATCAGAACTCCAGATTCTCATGCACTCTGAAAATACTTTTCTTTAGCTTTAGAGAAGTTATATAATATAAAAGGTACTATCCAATTAATGTTTTCCATACATTTTGCCTCAAAAGACTTCCGATTTTACAAAGAAATGCCCACTTATAGGCTACAAAGTCAAACTTGTGGCATAGAGATTTCTTAATCTTTTAAATCAGTGAAATAAGAATTTCAGCTAGGTACAAAAAATAATTTCTATAATAATGGATGATACTCTATGTTAGGTTAAAAATCTAGATTTTAGTCATGATTGGAATTCTAGAACAAGATTCCTATGTTTTTGCTTATGAAAATATTTTTCTTTGCTTTCTAAAGAAGAGTTCACATAAAGTATCACAGATATAGTTGTTCTCATTCAGTACACGCATGCAAAGATGTGAATTATTGACAGTTTATGGAAACGTTGAAAAATAAAGATGATGAATTCAATGATCTTGGGTTCTTTGCCAATGCTCATTGGTTGAAGAGTGGAAAATTCTTAAAAGATTTGCTGTGCTAGCTCCAAGATTGTCTCAAAATAAAATGAATGCTTGCTAAATATTAAATAGTCAAGGAGAAAATATGGCACTATTACACCACATATGAATGTGAATGAGCTAAATTTGAAGTTCTCAGGAAAGGAAAAACTTCTTTGTGACCTAGCTAGATAAGTATGAAGATTTATACTGAAAGCGAAATTTTTCATAATACAAACCAGTATTGATTGTGTATATTTTCTAACATGAACCAATATGCGGAAGATTTAATTAAAAAGTCATAGCATACTGAAACTAACTGCAAAAACAATAAGAAAAATTGAAATATACTTTGTTGGTATTGGCAAATTTAGAAGTTCTTTTTAACTTATGTAATATGTCTGAATTCTAGGTTAATAATGCTAAGTTGACTCAGGAGAGTCAATTTACTTGAACAGAAATAATTTTGAAACATATAAATATATATTTACATATTATATATTTGCTTCTTTAGAAAAAGACAAAACTATTTTGTGAATGTGAATATGAATATTAAAGAAAGATGACTTCAATATTTTCTTCTATCACTAGAAAATATTAAAGTATTTTAAGTACCTTGAGCAGGTGAATCACTATAAATTTCATGAAATTTAAATACAAATTAAATATTTCCAGTGAAAACTCAATGCCCAAATTAAGATGTCCTGTAAGTGTAAAAATACAGGGTGGATTTTGATGAACTTGGTACAAAGAAAAGTATAAAAATCTCATTAATTTTTTATATTGAGAACATGTGAAATGATAATACATGCATTGTGATTATGTTGGGTTAAATGTATAATTAAATTTAATTTCATGTTTATTTTTACTTTCTTTAATGTAGCTACCAGAAATTTTAAAGTTATATCTGCATTTCACATTATCATTCTATTAGATAGCATTATATCACACATTACTTCATCAGGGTTTGTGTACAATATATATTATCATGTTCTATGCCAGAGATTGTGCTAGAGGCCTTATGAACACATTTAATCTCAAAACAACTCATTTAACCTCAAAATCCAATGAGGTAACTTTACTGATTAGAAAATTGAGGCTGAGACATTAAGTAATTTGCCCAAGGTCACACAGCAAGTAAATAGTACAATCAGACTTCCAACTCAGTATTCCCAAACCTGTGCCCTTAATTACAACTGTGACATCAGCACATACCAAATATTAGTATTCTCATGCAGGAACCCCCTTCCCTACATATCTCTAGAAATGAATGTTTTCCAAATTCCAAATACCAAGAACAATCAAGAAATTGAGAAAATAGAAAAATGTACTGCAATTCTTCTGTGAGAATGAAAGATAACAATGGACATAGACATTGCTGGTCAAAGGCATCCGCTGATGTCAAGTCAAAAGCAAGAGCAGGAAATGCTGTCATGTGTAGCCAGAAGCTCAGGCCAGTGTTTCTGGGAACTGAAGAGAAGTGGCCATGGTCTCACTGGTCAGTCTCACTTGTGGCTATTGCCTTGGTATAAACATCCTGCAATTGTCCTGTACTTCTTGCTGCTAACAGTGAGCCATTCTTCCAAAGATAGCAAACACCAGTGCATTTATATGTATAGTAAACACCATACACATTCTGTGACTGGGACTCAGAGAAAGAACAAGTTTGGGAAACAAAGTCCTTAAAATGTCAATTTCCACAGATACTAGGTACTGTTAGAACCTTGCTAGGAGATCTGGTGCTACATTGGTCATCTCCAGAGTTTGAATATTTGTTATAAGCTACAGTTCTTTACAAATACTACTAAAGCACAAATGCTTTATATTGCCAAGTAAAACTATTTTCCAAAAACTACCAAATTATATTACTTATTTACTAAGTAAAAAAGTATAGGCATCCATAATAGTGAGTTATAAGCATGAAGAATGCTGCAAAGTGTCTTAAAAACAACTTATGATTTTGGTAATGCCTGAGAATTCCTAAGAATTCCCTTTTTTTTTTTAAATTCCTAAATTCCAAAAATTAGTATCTTTCAGGAATTTGGAAATAGTCCCCAGCATCTCAGGTCTTTAAGACTGTTCATTGAAGGAGAGGAAAGGAAGTAATGGTTAGGATCCACAACACAGGGATATTTCTTACACACATGTAGTAAAGAAGAAGGAAATTGCTGGACACTAAGCAAATCAATCCATAGCAGTAGGTAGAAAGTTTAACCATCCATGGCCTCTTTTGAAATATGGGGCCATTTGTTGAGAGGAAGGCAGGAAGCCACCAGCAAGGAGACTTATGAAGGCTTGCAATTACCTAGAAGGGTTTGTGGGCACCACTGAGCTCTCAGCTGAAGTCCCAAGCACTGGCTGGAGTCCAGGAAGGAAGCACATAACAGATCCCGGAGGCTTTGGAACCTTTCATATTTTCTGAGTGGACACGGGAGCCCTTCATACACATACACACACACACAGCACAGCCACACACGCTCTCATCCATCACTCCCGGACAACGTGTGGGAGTCACTAACAAACTGCTATGCAGTGTCTATGCGACCGTGGTATGAGCTGTCACTCAGGGTGAAGTCAGTGTTACCCAGGGTGGTCTGTCAGCAAGGAAGTCCCTGCAAACAGCAATCGAGTGGGGGTGAGGAGAAAGAAGACAAAAACAGCATTTGGAGCAACTTGGATGTAAAGACTGGAATGACTACCTTTGTTGCTCCTAGACGCACAGTGCATTTTACCTCTTCCCTGTAAAACTATGCTCCTGGAGGTATGACTATTTAGCTCCTTCTTATCAATGAATTAAGAACCAGGTGACTCTGTTTCCAACACTAGCTAGAAACTAGTTTCCTGAGCAACCCTGGGCTTCCCATGCTCATGACTGCCTGGTGAGAGAGGCATGGGAGAGGTGGAAGGCGTTGCTTCTGCTTCCTTCAACACTATGTTGGCTTTCTGTTGCAAGGAACAGAAGCCCACCCAGGTCATCACAAGTGATGAGGGTTGTTGCAGGAATAGCAGAACAATGAAGGAGCAAGACTCACAGGTGAACCTAGGTATGGCCATACAGCCTGACCCCAAGGTCCCTGGAGTGTGGTTCCCTACCTGGAAGGATGTTCAGAGGCCAAGATGTCCTTCATGGTTAACTATCCACCTGCAGCAGCTGCAGGAGCTCACTGTCTTTAGCTCCAGTGCTCCACCCTCTCCTTAGCTAGAGCTAGGCTCCATGTCTGTATATGCATGTGTGCTTCTCCTTGGGTGCCTACTTATATTCTCTCTCTCTCTCTCTCTCTCTCTCTCTCTCTCTCTCTCTCTCTCCTTCCTTCCCTCCCTCCCTCCCTCCTTCCCTCCCTCCCTCCCTCTTTTTTGGAGGGGAGGGTTCAAGAGGAAGGAGTTTGAGTTGTCCAACTCCCCTAATGGTCTGTACCTACCACCTTATTACTGTGCCCTCCCTGGCACTGCTAGTTTCTTATGGCGAGGATGTGGGGATATAGGATATTATTAGAGAGAGACTATGAATATCTAATTGGCTCAGCTAATCACCCATCTATGTGGTATGGACTAACCTTGGGGCTAAGCCGTCTCATGGAGTGGCTATTCAGCCTGAAGATTTGCTCTCCTTGGGTTAGGTACCCAAAGCAACCCTCTTGACTATGATCTTGGAAGGCCTGGCCATGTGACAAAATGTGGCTAGCCTGAGCAGCCACACTGTCCCCAGGCTCTGGCTCTGGCACTTAAGGAAGCTAACCTCTCCCAACCCCATCCTCTACCTTCTGATAGCATTTAATTATCTGACTGCTGGTGCCAGTCTCTGAGCTGGGGGGCTTATATTAACCCATGTAGATCTCTCAATGCTTCTCCAAGTTAGAAATCCCCTCTTTACAGAGTCAAGATCTAAGATGTAGTAAGTTAAAGACATCCAGATATTGAGCAGTAGAACCAGGGTTAGAACATAAGCATGTATAACTCAAAGACCTACTTTCTTTCTATTCTGTTACCCTTATTTATCCTTGCAAAATCTTAAGAGGAATTTCTCCCTTAGACCCTGCATTCCAAAGAACAGTTATTGATTTGAGAAGGAAAAGCATCATGGGATTCTGACAGCAGCAGCTCACATTTACTCCCTTCTCCATGCGGAAGTACAAGGGGCTCTCAGGCCAGCCCTCCCATCGAGGACAACAGCTGGTCCACCATTCAGATCGGGCCACAGCAGCAGCCACATAGCACAGCCCCCTCTGAATCCATTCAAGGGAATAGGGGAGCATCCTAGAAAAAAAGTAAAATAGCCCAGTTATTTTCTGGGTGTACTTTAAACCATATCAGAAAAATTGCCTATAAATAAAATTGGATTGCAGCCCCAGCAAACCAGTGCAAGTAATTATATCAACTTGATGGCAGTAATTATTTTTCATAAAACTCAGTTGCTTCCCACCTCCAATAAATCTCTCCTAGGATAATTCTGTAATATGTATTCATTGTACATAAAACCAGGAGTCATTACCAAGTGTGCTATGAATATGCACCGAGCTTCAGACTTCTCCAAAGACCTTGAACTACCTGTGGTGCACATAGCCCATTGGCAAACACCAAGGCCTCAGAGAGGCCAGGACAGCTCTTTGACTAGGGCCTGGGGGTTGTAGCATGGGTAGTGCCAGCCTTGCAACACTTCTGATTTTTTTATGTAATTTTATTTCTGCATTGTAATTATACATCATAGTGAGCTTCAAAGTGACACAAACACACATGCACAGAGCACTTCATGTGCTTCTCCCCACATCCCTCCCTGTACATGTTAGTGCGACTAGTAGTGATATCTTCATTTATGGACATAGCATTGTTTGAACTGTTTCCTTCTTTGACCTTCCTTTCCCCATCCTCACCTTTCTCTCCTAATTCACTTTTCTACTGGTCTGTCTCCTCACTTATCTGAAGTCCCTTTTGTTTCCTATTTACATATGAGAGAAAACACATGACCCTTGACTTTCCAAGACTGGATGATCTCACTAAGCAAAATACTCTATTCAATCTATTTTTCAATAAATGACATAATTTTGTTTTTCTTTATGTCTAAGTAAAATTCCATTGTATGTATATACTACATTTTCTTTATCCATTCATCTGTTGATGGACATCTAGGTTTTTTCCGTAATTTGTGAATTGTGCTGCTATAAATGGAGATATCCAACTATTACTATAATATTCCAACTTTATTTCTTTTAGAAAGATACTGAGGAGTGGTATAGCTAAGTCATGTGGTGGTTCCACTCCTACTCTTTTGAGGAACCTCCATACTGACCTCCATAGCGGTTATACTAATTCACACTCTCACCAATAGCATATGAATCCCTATATCCCCACATCCTCACCATAAGAAACTAGCAGTGCCAGGGAGAGCACACTAATGAGGTGGTAGGTACAGACCATTAGGGGGGTTGGACAAATCAAACTCCTTCCTCTTGCCCCCCCCCGCCCCCCGCCAAAAAAAAAAGCCAGTTCCCCCTTTTCAGGAACACGTGGTGGTAGACACACACAGTAGTTCTCTTCTTTAGGGAATAGGAGGCTGTGGCCATCACCTTGCTGGATGGTCTTGGTAAGCCTCATCAATTCTTTGGGTATCTGATGCCTTGTCTGTAAAGATAAAGATTATTCCATTTTCATTTTTTATAATTAATGAGCAATTTTAAGTTCACAGCAAAACTGAGCTGGAGGTGCAAAGATTTCCTGTATACCTCCTGCCCTAACACATGTATGGCTCCCTCATTACCAACATCCTCCACCAGACTGGTGTATTGTTACAACTGATGGCCTTACTACATTGATACATAAGTATGATCCAGATTCCATAGTTTACATTAGGGTGCACTCTTGGTGGTGTATATTCTGTGGGTTTGGAGAAAGGTATAATGATATGTATTTACCATCACACTATCATACAGAGTGTTCTCAAAGGCCCCCAAATCCTCTGGGCACGATCCACCTACACATCTGCCATAGTCTGTATTGTGCAGTTATAACAAAGTACCTGAGATCAGGTAATTTGTAAAGGTCAGAACTTTATTTCTCACAACTATGAGGGCTAGGAAGTCCAAGGTCCCAGATCAAGGAGCTATTAGGTGTGGTTGTATGGGGAAGACTGCTTCCCACTTCCAAGATGGCGCCTTGTTGCTTCGAATTTTGATGGTGAAGAATGCTCTGTTCTCACATAGCAGAAGGTGGAAGAACAAGAGAGTCAAATTTTGCATGAAGCCATTTTTTATAAGGCTTTTAATTCCATCTATGAGGGAAGAATCCCTCATGACCTAATCATCACCTCTTAAAAGCCTCATATCTTAATCCCATCACATTAGTCATTATGTTTCAATACCTAAAATTTGGAGGTAGCGTATTCAAACCATAGCACCATCCCTTCCAAAATAAATTAATTTGGCTAAACAAACTTCCCCTAAGTACCTATTCTGTGTCAGGCACTGTGTTCAGTGTCTCAAGGGGTATCTGAGACAGTCCTCAACTTCTCAATACTTATGGTCCAGTGGGGAATACAAAATGACCTCGAACAGGTAATTACAGGTGTGCTAATTACTACAATGCAGACCACAGAGGGTGCAACAGGAGTACTAAACAGGGAATTTAATCCAGAAGGTGGTGACACTTATGTGAGGGAAGGCTTCCTGTAGTGAGTGACACTAAGGTGATAAATAAAGGAGAAGAGGTGTCTCTGGCAGAGAAAAGGTGCTGATGGCTTGGCATAGGGAGGCGGCTTTCCTGGAGCCTGGCATTCATGAAAGGCAGTAATCCCGTCTTGGTCTTCTCCAAGCCCAGGCTGGAGTTCGTAGACCCTGGACAGGTATTTGCTAGACAGATGGCCATCCCTGATCCCATAGCAACCTATGAAGCAGCCATCATGACCTAAACTCTACAGAGAGGAACTTGGTTCAGACCCACAGCTTGATTTTGATGGGACAACATCTGCCAACTTCCAGACCAGTGCTCCATCCAGATGTGAGAGTTGGATGAGGTCCTAGAGGCAACAGGAGATCGAGACCCAGGAGCTGCTGAACTCATGAGAAATGCTAATTATTTTTGTAGCCTTCCTCTTTTATTCTCTTTCAGAATGGCAACTACTGAGCCTTTGAGCCTTTTGCTCCTACATCACTGCCCAGATGGCGTGTTTTCTGATGTGATTTCAGAGCATGGCTCTTGCATGCCTGCCTATGCTTCCCTTCTCCTTCTGCACCTGCACTGCTAGTTCCCAGGAGCAGCCTCCTTCGTGCCCGGAAGCTAGAGCTGTTCCTCCCCTCATGGCCCTCCTGAGAAGCCCAACTGCTCCCTAGGGTCAGGCTATGATGGCAGGGCTCCCCTGACCCCCCCCTTCCATCGGACCCTCCCAGAATCTGCCAGAGAATCTCATAGATTGGAGGCAGAAGCATGTATTTTCATATGAATTGACTGTTCATCCTTGGCTTAAAAGGTTGACAAGTCTCAAACAGAGACACAGGATCTCAATTTCTTAAGCAAAGGAGGTCCTGTCATCTCTTTTCAAGTTTGAGTCAGCACTATCAGCCATGCGAAGGGTCTTCTATTTTGACTTTAATGCTCATTACTTTAGAGGAAGTTCCCCTAGTCTTTGGTATTATTCAAAACCAATCCCTTATCCCTAAAGACACTCAATACCACCTCTACATCTCCCAGGTCAGGGATACAGCATTATTTGAGACAGGATCCAGGGAGAGTTCATTTTTCCCCCCACTCTACCCAGATTCTAGACTGTGCTCTGGTCACCATCACATTGCCCATCTTCACACCCCTTGGTGGACTGTAGTGATCCTACCTAATCAAGATGAAAACTCACACAGCTGTAACTCTGAACAACTCTTCTACCACTTTCCACTTAATTGTAGGATTGCTACAGGCTCATATGTAAAGGTAAAACAGTATTGAAACAAAGGCAAAATAATTGAAAGTGGTGAGAGATTGTTATGTTTGAAAACCCAGACTGGTAGACCCTACTGTAATTATATGTGAAACAAGTCAGAGAGTTCAGCTTATTTAATAAAAGGCATGCAAGATTGTCAGGGAGACAAAGGCCACTTAAGACAGGAGTCACTGAAGTATTCAGAGTTTGCTTTGTGGTTTTATTGATGCATTCAGAAGACAGAGTATAGACTGCTGGGCTATTCCACTAGAACTTGGAGAATACATTGCTTCTTCCCTTACTGGCTTACTTGAGGGTGGACCATGGTTCTCAGCCAGACTTTTCAAGAAAAAGTAAGAATGATAATTAGTTCAAAGTCTAAACTTTAACCAAGTGACAGCAGAGTTCTTCTGCACCAGAGGAAGTGTGTGATTATATGCAGCTCCTTCCTCTGAGGACTCAAGGACCAGGACTGGATCCCATGTTCACCCAGCATCCACCACAGTCAAGAAGAATGTGCTCAGGAGCTACAGACAGTGCATGCTCTGCTGCTCTGGGTCACATAAATAAAACTGGAACTCCACCAGCACATCACACCATCTCCAAGATCTTCTCCGCTGTGTCCAGGAGTGTAGGTAGAGCATAGTGAATGAAGGTGTGGGCAAATGTGAAGAAGCTGGCATAGGGAGGGCCAGCCATGATTACTATAGAATTCAGAATAGTGAGGGAACGCAGCTCTCAAACGTGCAGTGTCCCTCAACATGTATAAAAAATGCTTTCTTGGGCCACTCTCTCAGGAGAACAAACTCAAATACTTCCTTCTTTCTTTCTAGGTAAAGCATCCATTCATGCTATTTATCCCACAACATCTCCTTTAACAGGCATCCCTCATTCAACTCTGGCAGGATTTAGTCAACATATTGGCATTTGTGCCTTTCATGTTTAGAGAAACAAAACATGTTTTGTAATGAATGCATAGTACATAATTTAGAAAAAAAAATTGACAGTATGAATTGGACATCAATGAGATCTGGGCCAATTTTAAGAAATAACCTAAGAAAAATAGGCATAGAAGAGGAATTAGAAATTGAAACTAATGGAATCAACCATCTCTTCAAAGAAGTAATATCAGAGAATTTTCCAAACATAGAAAGAGAAGTCGACACACAGGTACAGGAAACATATAGAACCCCCTCTAGACAAGATCAAAGAAGAGGTTTACCACACCACATAATAATCAAATTGACTAATGTAGAGGCCAAGGAGAGAATCTTAAAGGCAACAAAAGTAAAAGACCAAATGACATTTAGAGACAAACCAATTAGAATCTCTCCAGACCCCCTAAACCCAGGAGGGACTGGAGCAACATATTCCAAACTCTGAAAGAAAATAACTTGCAGCCAAGATTCTCTTACCCAGCAAAACCATCTCTCAAAATTGACGGGGAAATAAAATCCTTCCATAATAAACAAAAGCTGAAAGCATTTACGTCTTCCAAAACAACACTAGAGAAAATACTCAAAGAGATTAACTACAAAAACTAACAAGCAAAAGTCAGAACCAGAGAAACAATAATTTCCAGGAAGCAAACAACTAAGCAAAGAACAAACACTACCTCAAACAAAAGTTAAAACTCAAAATATTAGGAACTAAAAATCATCTCTCAATAATTACACTGAATATAAATTGACTCTACTCCCCAATAAAAAAGCACAGGTGGCAAAATGGATTAAAATCCACAATCCATCTATATGCTGCCTGCAAGAAACACACCTTACAAGCAAAGATTCCCACAAACTAAAGGTGAAGGGCTGGAGCAAGGTAATTCATGCCAATTGAACTCGAAGACAAGCAGGAGTAGCAAGCATGATGTCAGATAAATTAGACTTCAAGCCTAAGCTTATCAGAAGAGACAAAGCAGGTCATTTTTTACTAGTAAAAGGAACAATTCAATAAGAGGAAACAACAATAGTCAACATTTATTCCCCAAACATAGGTGCAGCCACATTCATAAAACAAATTCTTTGTGATATAAAGTCACACATAGATTCCAATACAATAATACTGGAAGACTTCAATACTCCTTTCACATCACTAGACCAATCTTCTAGACAAAAGTCAGTAAAGATGCCTCAGACCTAAAGAATACCATAAACCAAATGGACCTATTAGACACATATAGAATATTTCACCCAACTACAGCTGAATTCACATTTTTCTCAGCTGCCCATGAAACCTTCTCCAAAATAGACCACATTCTGTGCCACAAAGCAAGCACTGGCAAATTAAAAAATGACATAATTCCTTGTGTCTTTTCAGACCACAATGGAATGAAACTAGAAATCAACTCTAAGAAGACCCAGAGTAACCATGTAAATACATAGAGACTGAACACCACACTGTTGAACTAGGAATGGGTCATAGAAGAAGTAAGGGGAGAAATTTTAAAAATTCTAGAAACCAACAAAAACAGAGACACAAATATCAAAACCTCTAGTACACCTTGAAGGCAGTACTAAGAGGAAAATTTATAGCACTGAGTGCCCACATAAGAAGAACAGAAAATCACCAAATAAATAACCTAATGACACAGCTCAAAGCCCTTAAAAACAAGGACAGTCTAACCCCAAAGCCAGTAAAAGACAGGAAATTATTAAAATCAGAGCAGATATTAACTAAGTAGAGAATAAGAAAGCAATATACAAAATCAACAAAACCAAAAGCTGGTTTCTTGAAAAAATAAACAAGATAGATAAACCATTAGCCAACCTAACCAAAACAATCAACCCAAATTACCAAAATAAGGGATGAAAAAGGTGATATTACCACTGACAGTGTGAAAATCCAGAGGATCATCAGAAACTACTTTGAAAAACTATACTCCAACAGAATGGAAAATCTAAAGGTTATTGACGAATTTATAGACACATATAACCTTCCTAAATTGAGTCAAGAAGATATAGAAAACTTAAACTGACCCATAGCAGATAGAAGCATAGAGATAGAAGCAGCAATAGAGTTTACCATCAAACAAAAGCCCAGGGTTTTCCAAGTGAATTTTATAAAACCTTTATAGAAGAGCTAATCCAAATAATCCTCAATCTATTCCATGAAATAGAAAGAAACAGGACTCTCCCAAACACATTCTATGAAGCTAATATCACATTAATACCAAAGCCAAATAAAGACAACTCAAGAAAAGAAAACTATAGACCTATATCACTGATGAACTTAGACACAAAACTGCTAAATGAAATACTAGTAAAGCATGTTCAAAACCACATCAAAAAAATTATACACCATGATCAAGTTAGGTTCATCCCAGGGATGCAAGACTGGTGCAATGTGCAGAAAACAATCCATGTAATTCACCACATAAACAGAATCAAAGTATAAAAAAATCACATGATCATTTCAATAGATGATGCTGAAAAAGCATTGGATAAAATCCAACACACATTCATGCTAAAATCACTGCAGAGAATCAGACTAGAAGGAACATACCTCAACATCATAAAGGAAATATACAATAGGCTCACAGGCAATAACATATTAAATGGGGTAAAACTGCAAGAGTTCCCATTGAACAGGAACAAGACAAGGATGTCCATTATTATCACTTCTGTTCAATATAGTACTTGAGACTCTAGCCAGAGCAATAAGGCAAGAGAAGGAAATCAAAGGTGTAAAAATAGGAAAAGAAGAACTGAAATTATCCCTTTTTGCAGATGACATGATATTATACTTAGAAGACCCAACAAAGTCAGGCAAAAAACTTATAGAACTGATCAACAAATTCAGCAAAGTGTCTGGATACAAAATCAATCTTAAAAAATCAGAAGCTTTTCTGTATGCCAACCATAAACCCATTGAAAAAGAAATCCAGAAAATGATTCCACTCCGAAAAATAAAATACTTAGGAATAAACCTAACCAAGGAGGTGAAAGACTTCTATAAGGAAAACTATAAAAAGTTGAAAAAAGAAATCAAAGAAAACCTTAGAAAGATCTTCCATGCTCTTGGATAGGCAGAATAAATATCATCAAAATCGTCATCCTCCCAAAAGTGATCTGCAGATTCAATGCAATACCCATGAAATTACCAAGGTCACTCCTCATAGACATAGAAAAATCAGGTCTTAATTCCATTTAGAACAAGAAAAAGCCCAGAATAGCCAAAATAGTTCTTAGCAACAAGAACCATGCAGGAAGCATCACAATACCTGACTTCAAGCTATACTACAAAGCCACAGTAATAATAATTAAAAAAAAATAGCATTCTATTGGCACAAAAACAGACACATAGATCAATGGAGCAGAATAGAAGACTCAGAAACAAACCCACACACTTACAGTCAATTGGTTTTTGACAAAAGAGCCAAAATCATACACTGGAAAAAAGACAGCCTCTTCAACAAATGGTGTTGGCAAAACTGGTTAACCATATGCAGGAAAATGGGAAAAAAACCCATTTTCTCACCCTGCACAAGAGTCAACTCAAGGTGGATCAAAGACCTGGAAGTCAGGCCAGAGACCTTGCAGCTACTTGAAAAGGGCATAGATGCAACACTTCAACACATAGGCACAGGTAAAAACTTTCTCAACAAGACCCCAAAGGCACAAAAGCAACTCAAAGGAAGATCAATACATGGGATTGCATTAAACTGCAGAGCTTCTGTGCAGCAAAGGAAACTATCAAGAACCTCAACAGAGAGCTCATAGAATGGGAGAACATTTTTGCCAGCTACTCCTCTGATAGAGGACTAATATACAGAGAGCTCAAGAAAATCACAGCTAAGAAAACAAATAACCCAATAAAAAAATGGACAAAGAAGCCGGGCGTGGTGGCACATGCTTGTAATCCCAGCATTTGGGAGGCTGAAACCAGAGGATCCGGGTTCGAGGCCAGCCTCAGCTACCTAGTGAGGCCCTCCGCAACTTAGGGAGACCCTGTTTCAAAATAAAGAATAAAAAATAGGGCTGGGGGTATAGTTGGGAGGTAGAATGTCTCCAAGTTCAATCCCCAGTATGGGAAAAAAAAAAAAAAAGACAAAGGATCTAAATAGATACTTCACAGAAGAAGAAACACAAATGGCCAATAAATGTATGAGGAAATGTTCAACATCATTAAACATCATTAGCAATCAGAGAGAGATGCAAATAAAAAGTACGTTGAGATTTCATCTAACCCCAATTAGAATGGCAATCATCAAAAACACAAACAACAACAAATGCTGCCGAGAGTGTGGAAAAGTGGGAACCCTAATACATTGTTAGTAGGATTGCAGATTAGTGCAACCACTTTGGAAAACAGTATGGAGGATCCTCAGATGAATGGGAACGAACCTACCACATGATCCAGCATTACCACTTCTGGTATTTACCCAAAAGAATGGAAATAAAACTATCAGATCAATGCATGTGTGTCTATGTTTATAGCTGCACAATTCACAATTGTCAAACTATGTAACCAGCCAAGATGTCCTTCGACAGATGAATGCGTTATAATGCTATGGGATACATACACAATGGAATTTTACTCAGCCATAAAGAAGAACAAAATCATGTCATTTGCAGGGAAATGGATGGAACTGGAAAACATGTTAAGTGATATTAGTCAGTCACAAAAAGTAAAAAATCATATGCTCTCCCTAATATGCTGAAGCTAGGGAGAAAAGTGTGTCATAAGAGGAACTCTAGATGAAGAAGGAGAAACCTTAGATGAGCAAAGAAGGTGACTTAACTGAAGGTGATGGGGGTGGGGGGAGAGGGAAATGCACATGATGTACTTTCATGAACACATCAGTCAATCACTAAAATGAGCTTGAGAAGGAGGGAGGGGAGGGAATGGGGAGGGAATTGGGGAAGGGTTAAATGAGAAATGTTTGCATGTATGCCTTTACCACCTGTACCTAACAAAGATGTATGATTACAATGACCAGTAATAAAAAAAAAATAAATAAATAAAACACAAAATAATTTAAAAAACAAAAAATATGTTTTGTTTCTGTATACTTCGTGGCTCTTTTCACCACACTCCTATGTTTTTTGTACTCTGCAGCCTTCTCTCTTCCCTCCTCCTCCTCCTCC
>PVLC010014270.1:0-39666 GCA_004027655.1 Graphiurus murinus
GCGGTACTAGGGATTGAACTCAGGGGCATTCTACCTCCGAGCTACACCCCCAGGCCTATTTTTTATTCTTTATTTTGAAACTGGGTCTCACTAAGTTGCGGAGTGCCTCACTAGGTAGCTGAGGCTGGCTGCGAACCCGGATCCTCCGGTCTCAGCCTCCCAAATGCTGGGATTACAAGCGTGCGCCACCACATCCAGCTTGAAATGATCTCTCTTAACACCAAATATCCAAACATTGTACAGCTTTTCTTTTCTTTTTTTTTTTTTTTTTTCCTTTGGATACTGGGTACTGATGATTGAACTCGGGGCCATTCTACTTCCGAACTACACACCCTCAGCCCTTTTTATTTTTTTTTCTTTTGAAACAGAGTCTCGCTAAGTTGCTGAGGGTCTTGCTAAATTGCTGAGGCTGTCCTCAAACCTGCGACCCTCCCGTTTCAGCCTCCCAGTACTGGGATTACGGGTGTGCGCCACCAGGCCCAGCTTTGTATCCTGTTCTTAATATTTGTTGCTCTGTAAAATCAAAACTTGAAGGAAACACAAAATAAAGTTCTTAAGCTATGTTGCAAACTAATGCACTCATACTGTCATAATGTAACAGCATAAATATACCAAGATCTATTACCCAGGGACTAGAAGAAAAGCTGAGTGTATCCCCCAATGTAGCCATTTCTAGCTACCTGATCTTGAAGTTGCTTAACCTAAGTTTCCATTTCCTAATCTGTAAAAACTGAAGTTAATAATAGCACATACATTGTAAAGTACTCTGAGGATTAACCAAAATAATCTATGCAAAGCATGTAGCATCGTGCCAGGCACTTAGTAAGTACCCGAAAAGATCGGCTATTATTAGCAGGACCGTTTAAGTGCTGCCCTTGAAGTTTCAAGATACATTTTAAAACCCAACCTCCCTTCCCTCTGCCATCCAGTGAGTTCCAGACTGTACCCTCACACCCAGACCATCCCCAGGGAGTGTGAGCTGCTCCATGACCCTGGAAATGGCAAACCAGCCACCAAAGGTCACCTTCACAGTGAACTCCAAGGGAAAATATAGACTGTCCCAGGAGAGACAGGTGATTCGCTGTGTTCTATGCTGCGACTCGCCTTGCAAAGTGCAGATATCTAAAGTCTTTTCTCTTTTAGAATTAGAATAAGGACATCAGGGTGGTCCCCAACAATGCTACGGCTTTCATCACTCGATCCAACTTCTAAAGTACCTCTTACCCCCACTCTCTTTTTTTTTCACTATCACTGAGAATCATTCCCAGTCCTTTTAAACTTTATTTATTATTATTATAAGGGACTGCAAACTGTGGACTCAGAAGCTGATGCCATTTTACGTGTCTTCCATACCTTGTATCTGGTCTTTTTCTAGTGACTCATCAGGTTCTCTTTTTCTCTGGGTACGGAATCTAGATCTTCTATTTTGAAACCAAATCTGGACTCTTGACTCAGGAATCCCGATTTCCTTGGCCAGGAGTTCTCTGGAGTCGATCCCAGGGTAAGGGTTGCTGGTGAACGCCTCAATGAGTGCATGCAGCTGGGTGGGGCTGCAGCTGGTGCAGCTCCGTCTGACTTCACCTCGCATCTGTTCTTGATGGCCATCCTGTTCCTGGCCTTGGCTAGATTCTGAAGCCTTCTTATGTTCTAGTATTTTCTGGAATTGGTGCCTCGCTCTTCAATTCTGAAACCAAACCTGGATTCTGGACTCTTCAATGTTGATTTCCATAGCAAGTTTTTTTTTAATAGCATAACCTGAGTAAGGGGTTTGGTTGAAGGTCTTGATGAGCATTTTCTTTCTTTCTTTCTATTGTTCTTTTGTGAATGTGGCGCGATTGCACCTACAATTTGTTGGCATGGACTTTTTTGAAGTGTCATCTTGGGCCATGTTGAAGGAGAGTCCTGGTGTCCAAACACCTATCTGTCGGGCCACCTCCACTCTCTCATCACCGTCCATTTCCGGGGCTCCTGTGTCATGGCTAGCATGCCGTGACTGGCTCTGGTTGGAGTCAGGGGGCATTCTAGTCTCGTTTTCCCAAGAGGCAGCTCAGCGACCTTTCTGTAGACACAATTAATGTGACTTCAGTGTGTGGCTCAAGGTCTAGGCCAGCACTGTGGAGGGCCAGTCGCACACAGCCGTAGTGAATAAATGTGGCGGGCCACCCATCAGACAGCTAGGACAGCAGTCAGATTAGACACGCAGGCTGCCCTTTGCAATCATAGCCGAACAGTAAAAACAAGCCACAAGTCAGAATTAACGCAGGAACACGCCAGCCAGCAGGACACAGACGGACGACGCTTTAAAGAATGCTCCTAAGGGATCAGAGGGGTCTGACTTAGGGATCTAACACAGTGTACTCAGAACTCCACCCTAGAAACGCTAGCCACCTTCTTATCCTATTGTGGAGCAAGAGAATACATTTTTTTTTATACATATATATGCTATTGCAACACATTTGTTCATGTTTAATTGAGGGTCATCTGTTATTCCTTAGCACATCGGTAATAAGTGCCAGCTACATGAGCCGCAGTACGAAAACACAATGAAAGAAGAGCGCTTGTTCCATCTATGAATAAATAAGCAAATAAACGTTCGCAGAGCAGCAAGGAATCCGCACACAAGAAGACATCCTGCTAAATAGATTCGCTTCCCACTGCTGGTTCTGTCTGTGGGATCACAGAACACATGGCGAGAGGCCTATTCTCTGAGACCGAGAGGTCGTTCTGCATTCTAAGGGGGCCGGCGAAGGCTTACGGCGAAGCAGCAGCTGACGTCCTCACAAGTCGTTTTTCTTTAGTTCTTACATAATGCATAAAGAAATGCAATTCCTTGAGCGCTGCATATTCTAACTCGCATTACCATGTGTGTTGTGTGTAGAAGGACAGTTTGCAAAGAATTAGAATGTAATAAATGTATTTCTGGCTATCCTGAGCGCTACTGAGACTGGTCACTGACATTTCCGAATACTGGAGTTGGTCGGGTTCGTTTTTGTAAAAATCAGTCACCATCGGGCGCTGCTGCAGACTACAAGCGTAAGAATCATTTCTAGGCATCTGCTACACTCCTTGTGTTCTATATACATTCGTCCTGCACCTCACAACAACTACCAGAGAACGCTTCCAAATGGAGAAAGTGGAATTCAGGAAATTGAAGGGATTTGCCCAACGTCTCAAAGCCAGTATGTAACAAAGCAGATTTGAACCTTGATCTTTCCAAGCACTGGCCTCTGGGCTTTTTCAGGAGCACCACAACACACACACACACACGCACACAGCTCACCTGCTCCTCAGCAACCCCATCACACAGGGGTCTTCTCTGCCTGGTCATTTTTCTGGGTCCCTGGAAACCCTGAGGCCCAGCTAGCAGGACTGAGCCTTGTCCGCCTCTGTCTTGTAGTCACTAGCTCAATGCCAAGCACACACCAGGCCCCGAGGAGATGCTGAAAGAATAGACGAACCAGGGCGTCTCTTTGGATGGGGCCTCTGAAGACAGAACAACTCCGCCATTGCATGGGCACCACCAACACCTTGCTGAAGCCCAGCATCCCACCCTCACAATGACCCCGGAGGGAGACTCCCACTTTCCAAACGCAAGACCAAGGCTTACCGAAAGCTTAACACATTCCTCTAGGGTAGTCACACGGCTCTGTGGATCCAGACACAGAGGCAAGACCTGTCTGACTCCAATAACTCTTACAGGGAGACGGGCTGTCCCATGTCCAGCCACACACCCAAATGCCTGCTGCCAACGATTTCTGTGCCTCTTTTGCACAGAAAGTACTGAGTAGTCAGCACCAACAAAGAAATTCATAAAGTCAACAGGGCCTCAGATCCAATGCCAGGGGGATGGTTAAGTCAGCCACGGCGTATCCACTCAGGAAATGCCGCTCGGCAAGGAAAGAGCCATTGGGGAAGCGGGGCGTGGGGGGATCAAAAAATATCCTAAGATAAGAGCAGGAGGCAAAATTGCATGTCTATATTATCTGTACTTTGTAAGTTATGTTTTAAAGAGATCCGAGAGGAATTAAGAGCTTTGGCAATCAGTCGATGTGATTATGGGTGATTTTATCTCAATTTCTCTACTTGCAAAACCTCGACCTGCTTATTAGCTCGACGGTTATTAGCTTCCCGGCTCCTTATGCTCATCTTTGATTTCTGCACCAAGTAGAGATTTGGTGTCCTCGAATCCTTGATGCTAAGCCGCTCAGGGTAAGCCTGGTTTCCAGGGGCCATACATCTTTTCAGCAACACCAAGGAGGATTTCTGGAGCTGTCGTATTCGAAGCTTGGGACGTGTGGAGGAAAGGCTGGGAAATCATTCTGACATGCTGCCGGAGGAAAGACGAGCCTGTGGCAGGATATAAAAACTTGGGGAGTCCTGCACAATTTGATGGTGACGCCTGCCCACTCAGCTCCTAACCAACGGCCTGGTTCTCAGTTGGTATTGTTGATGTGCTCTGACATATTTTGCAGAATAGGTGGTTTGAAGCATCTGTTCTTCTCCAGCAAAAAATGTACCGTGCAAAACAACCAAATTGTGAGGGATCAGAATAGTTAAAGTAAGAAGATCTCCAGGTCCCGATGTGTCATATGACTAGCAAGCTCTGTGTGTGTGTGTGTGTGTGTGTGTGTGTGTGTGTGTGTGTGTACACTGATATATGCTGTCCATACATCTTGCAAATAATGCTTAAAGTGACAGTTTACAGACAGTTCCAAAAACAAATGAGTCCCTCAGGTCACAGCTTCTGAAAAGAGGGCTGGACTGTGGGCCCCTCCAGTGCTTCAAACAGAATCACTAAGTTCTTTCATCAATCACCAAGGGTCCTGGGGAAGTAACTAACCGATCTACTGAACTTGGGATACTTTTCATTATGCCCTCAAATTTTCATAAGTGCGTGTAAAATCCTTCTCTAGGGTGTGTTTTCACAGATGCTATGGGAAAGTGGTCACTGGTATATGTGGTCCAGGCTCAGGGCTCAGAGCAGGGTAGACACATCTCCAACGGCCCCTGTCCAGGGAAGAGGAACAAGCTTGTCCACGTCTTCTTGAGCATCGAGGAACCTGATGCATGATCACTCCTACCATCACCACGGCCACCTCCACCATCATCACTACCGCCAGCACCAGCACCAGCACCTCCTCCATCACCACCACCACCTCTGTCACCCCACCTTCTCCACCAACATTACCGTCACCGTCACCACCACCATCATCAGTATAACCATCGACATCACCATCACCTCCACCTCCAACATCAACACCATCATCACCACCAGCAGCACCACCTGGGATTACAGGCTTGAGCCACCACGCCCAGCCTGCCATTGCATTTTGAACAAGAGTTTCTCCTTTGGAGTCATCGGTTCCCTGTGCAGGCTTGCTCTGCCGCATTTCTAGACAAACTCGGAACAGAAAGACAGCTCTGATTTCTGGGCTTGAGTTTCTGGATGCTGCCCCCCTGCAGAATTTTAAGGATTAGAAGGGACCTCGAAAGGCGCACGCCTGTAATCCCAGTACTTGGGAGGCTGAGACAGGAGGATTGCAGGTTCGAGGACATCCTCAGCAGCGTAGTGAGGCTCTCATCAACTTAGTGAGAACCTGTTTCAAAATCAAAAAGTCAAAGAGGGCTCAGGGTGTGGCTCAGAGACAGAATGCCCCTGGGTTCAATCCCCAGCATGCAATGCCAGGTCTTCTTGCTGACTTTTTATGCCACCGTCTTCATTCTAACCGAGTTTAGAATATGTTCAGTCGTTAGCACAAAGGGCTAATGGCGTCAGCAATGACTGACTCTTTTGGCCATCAGGACGCATGCCTGGGAACTGGACCCATCTGTACAGTGAACGCTGGCATTTATTAGGTCCAGGCTACCTAAGAGAAATTAGAAGAACAATCCTTCGAGGCAACCCGGCTCTCATACCCCACCCAACCTACCGAGACCATGGTACCGTCCTGGCAAGCAATACTACCACGTCAGGACTCAGCCAGTGACTCGGGGACCATTTCCAAGTTGACAGTAACTCTGTAGGGTGACACTGTTGGAAATCTGAAAGGTCGCCTTTTGACTTCTCCTTCATGGCTTCCTTTATTTTCTTCCCCGTACGTTATAGATTTGGGGGCGCTGAATAGACCGACGTGCCTCTCAGACGGTAGAAATCCTACTGGCACTGAGGTTATTTTTAGAAACCACCCAAATGAAAGAATTTGACTGTGTATTCATTATCTCTCTCTCTCTCTCTCTCTATTGGTTTTTGGTCGCGCTCACTATTAAACCGGACATGGCATCCAATTAGTTCCTATGAATAGGCTTTTCATGAGTAATTTGCTCCACTGGTGTTTTCGTAAAAAATTAGCTGGACACATCTGTCAGTGCTGAAAAACCACAGGCTCACTCACCCTTTTAGTGGTAATCGCTGCAACCTGTAATCGTTTAAGACTTAATTGTTTTTTTTTTTCTTCCCGTAGAACATCTTTTAGGATATTCACCTCTAATGGAATTCAGGATATTAGGGGCGCATGACTGAGCAACCACCATCATCATTATTTTAAAACATATAAAGCAAATCACACGGGTGTGTAAGCCCCTTTCTGGAATGGACGAATGGAATACACCAGCATGGCGCTCAGTGGCTCAGTGCAGGAGGACAGGACGGTGCTAAATTGGTCTCCGGCTAACAGCATGGCAGTGTGAACTGCTTAAATTCTTTGAGTGGCAAAAAAAAGGAGGGGGGGTCTAGAAACAACAGCGTGGTCCAAAAAAAAAAAAACTTAGAAGATTAAAGATTAAATTATTTCTAGGAGGCTGTGCTATTCCAATTAGGATGAAATCCAATCAAAAGAAATAAGGCATGCTAGAGTATTAGTTCCTTATTAGTTCCTTGGAAGGAAGTAGAACTGAGCTGTTTTCTTTTGGCTGCAGCACGCAATGCAAATCAAGCAGCGGCCTTCTATTCAAAGGTGCTGTTAATAGAGACGAATTACAAGACAGCAGCCCATAAAAGGAAGGACTAACGAGGAGCCGGGCTTTCAGCACTCGGTGAACCTGCACGTGCACTGGCTTCAAGGGACGCCTCCCGACAGTGAGAAGCCAAAGGATGCAGGCAGGGGCCTTGCGGGACTCCTTGCAGAAGTCCCTCCCTAGCTCCTCAGATCCCCGCAGCTTTGAGAGAGTAGGCTGCAGGAATGAGGAACATTTCCCAGAGCCAAAATACAACCAACAGCAAGAGGCTCGAGAAATACCGCGAGCGCTTTGCAGTCAACTCATTGCCCACGTGGCTCCTCACGGCCAGAAGTCACGGGCCCTGGCCCTTGGGAGTCAAGCGAGCACAGCCCCAAGAGTCCTGAGATGCAAAAGGAAGAGCCTGCCGCCGTCTAACTCCTGGGCCAAGTGGGAACCCCCCGCAGGTGCGTCCCTGGGATCAGGCTGGAGGCTCCCGAAGGCGGACGGTGGGGCTGCCAGGTTGACATGGTCTCGCTTAATATTTATGGAATGAGTGAGCGTGCCACATGAACCCTCAGGAAATATATCTGGGCCTCACAGTCCTTAAAACTACAGCCTAGCCAGGCGTGGTGGCGCACGCTTGTAATCCCAGGACTTGGGAGGCTGAGACCGGAGGATCCAGGTTTGTAGCCAGCCTCAACTACTTAGTGAGGCCCTCTGCAACTTAGTGAGACCCTGTTTCAAAATAAAGAATAAAAAAAATAAAACTGGGGGTGTAGCTCAGAGGTTGGATACCCCCGAGTTCAATCTCCAGTACCACAAAAAAAAAAAAAAAAAAAAAAAAAAAAAAAAAAAAAAAAAAAAAAAAAAAAAAAACCTACAACCTGAATAACAAACGTCACAGATTATCCTAAAGAAAATCATCTTCAGGTGTATCAAATGATCGAGAAAGTGTGGTAAAGGAGTGGGTGGGTCCTCTAACCCGAGGCAAAACTCTCTTGCATACGCAGCAAATCAAAAATTGAATGATATTGTTGAGGCTGGAGAATGTAGCTCAGTGGGAGAGCATTTGCTCAGCATGTGCAAGGCCCCAGGTTCGAGCCCCAGCACTGCCAAATATATATATATTAAGAGTCAGGAGACAGCCAGCCAGGCACGGTGGCACATGCCTGTAACCCCAGTCCTCAGGAGGCTGAGATAGGAGGATCACAGGTTCAAGGACAGCCTCAACAAGTAGCAAGACTCTCAGCAACTTAGCAAGAAGTTGTTTCCAAACAAAAGAAGTAAATAAAAAGGGCTGGAGTGTAGCTCGCAGGTAGAATGCCCCTTGGTTTAATCTCTAGCACTAAAAAGAGCCAGGAGACCTAGATTTTAGCCCTGGGCCTGCCCAATCGACTTTCTAAGCTCGGAGATATTTAGCCTCTTAAGGACTCAAGTTTCCTCATCTCACACAGGAGAATAAAAATGCTAGACCAACTTGGGATTATTGTGACTTGGTGAGAAAACAGTGCTTACGAACAGTTTCGAAAAACACAAACATAGGCATGGTTACAAAAGTAAAAAGCGACTCAAGGGGACCGTGATGGTGACGGACGGTCCCAGCCTATTGGTCCAGATGTAAGGACTCTCAGGTGCACCGCTCCGGAAGTCGGCATACATTCACCGTGACCCAACTCCTCAAGGGCCGTGCTCAAAACCAGCACAGGAGAACCCATGTTTTCAAATGTTCCCTCTGGGCACTGCCGGAGAAGTCTGATGTAGCAGACATGGTGTGAGAAATCCAATCTCTCATGTGGCCAGGAGACGGCCCAAGAGTGGCTCTCAGGGAACCAAGACCAGACGTAAGTTCTAGAAGAGGAAGCCAGCCAGGTGTGGCGGCGCACACTTGTAATCCTGGTCCTTGGGAGGCTGAGACAGGAGGATCGCAGGTTCGAGGTCAGCCTCGGCAACTTAGTGAGGTCCTTAGTAACTTAGCAAGACCCTGTTTCAAAATTAAAAAAAAAAAAAGATAAAATAGGGCTGGGGGTGTAGCTCAGAGGTAGAATGCCCCTGCGTTCAATCCTAAGTACCAAAAAAAAAGAGCATCCGACCTCACTGCGGCGACAGTGGAGGAGGGGGGACTGTCCCGGGCCACCACCCTGGTTTGTTTGCCTGCCACGGACTCTTCCTGCAACGGACACGTAGGCTACCAAGGGGAGCTGGTCCTGAGTCAAGGTCCTAAGGCCTCCAGAGTTCAGTTCCCATTGACACGAATGAATGACGCCTTCTATCTGCCTTCCATCCGCCTTTGGGTGGGTTCATTTTCCTCCCCTACAAAAACCTAACTGTTCATTGCAGAACACTGGTGGGTTTTCATGGCACCACGGGGGCTTAGGAAACACAGGGGAGGAGTTCCAGTGCCCCCTGGGCTTTTCTCAGGCCAGAGCCGGCACCCACACAGCTCTGACCCCCGAAAGGAGAGACTGGGGGGAGCAGGGAGCCTCCGGGTGCCAGTGGGCCGGTCCTTCCGCCTGGACCCTCCTTTGTTTCATTGTGTCCGAAGAAGGAGCCATGGCACTGTGTGGACACCCATGTGTTCTGTTTTGTTTAAATTTGGGGAGTCGCTAACAAGACTTCGGTTCAAGTTGTCGGAGTTGCACAGCGGATCCAAGGCCATCGGTGCCAGCTTCCAAGAAGAAAATGAACAGCCCTAAGTGGAACGGATGAAGGGTAGTCCCTAGCCAGGGTCAACGGAGTCCGCAGACGCCAAGCTTCGGCCGGAAACCGCTTGCGTGAGCTAACGGGAAGCCCCAGGCCCGTGCGGCGGGCGGGGGACGGCAGCGTTTGCAAGAGTCCAGTCTCACCAGGCCGGGCTATGAGACCAGGCTGCCGCAGACCCCAGGAGAAGCTGAGGTCCTGCTCCCTCTGGGCTGAACACCGCCAACATGCTGTTTTTGGACACAACAAAGTCAAGCTTCCATTAAATATTAAAAAGAAGTTGGGGTTTAACGGGGGCCTCTTCTTTCTTTTCAACATAGTTTCAGGGTCTCCAAGGTGGTGTGTGTGTGTGTGTGTGTGTGTGTGTGTGTGTGTGTGTTACGGGGGATGGAATCCAGGGGCATTCTACCTCTAAGCTACACCCGCAGCCCTATCTTATTCTTTTATTTTTGAAACAGGGTCTCACTAAGTTGCTGAGGCTGGCCTCGAACCCAGGATCCTCCTGTCTCAGTCTCCCAAGTCCTGGGATGACAGGTGTGCACCACCAACATCCAGCTGTAAGGTGTTGTTTCCTAACCCTTACAGGCAGTGCTTTTCACGTGTTTGTTTGTTTTGTTTTTCTTGTTTATTTGTTTGGTGGTGGGACCATTTTTGAGATGAACTCTTACGCGACCATTAAATACAGATAAAAGCTGAGGTGCTCTGCTGCCCGGGGGGCCTCTCCCAGGCCTCTCTGTGTCTGCCCAGAACAGAGTTTGGAGGGCACAGACCTCCAGCATCCTGAAGAGATTCCTGGGTTCAAACACACAGAAGACTGTAGACACTGCCAGTCCCCCACCAAGCCTGTCGCTGCCCCACGTCTGCGTGACAGGAGCCAGCACTGCGTCATATGTAAAGCCTTTAAGAAAAAGGAAACGCGCATCTTCGCCCGACTCCTGCTTCTAGGTGCGAGTGGATTTCTGATCCTGTGAACACGCACAGAATGGTAATCTCAGCGAGATGTAGTGACTTAGAGCATAGGGCCAAATGGTACAAAGGCATTTATTAGATTTCTTACTTTCCAAAGCATGTTTTTGGATATTTGCTTCTAATGTTTTCTCTTCTTAAAAACTTTTTTCCTAGCCGGGCGTGGTGGTGCATGCCTGTGATCCCAGTACTTGGGAGGCTGAGACAGGAGGATTGCAGGTTCGAGGCCAGCCTCAGCAATTAAGTGAGATCCTCAGTAACTTAGCAAGACTCTTTTGAAAAAATAAAAAAGGGGCTAGGGAGTGTAGCTTGGAGGTAGAACACCCCTGGATCCAATCCCCAGTACCAAAAAAAAAAAAAAAAAAACTTTTCATTTTTATTTGTAGTGTAGATAAGTTAAAAAAGAGAAAACCTTATTCTGTACTCCTATCCAAAGACAACCCGAAATAATAGTGAATGTGATCCCCTTCAATCAGCACCGTTTTCCTCTCAACTATTTCTTTGGCTTCTCCAGTCGGCCTAGGAGGTGGGAGGAGAGATGCAGCTGTCCCCATTTAACAAGTAAAGGTGCGATTTCTCACATCACGACAGACCTGGCTTAGGAAGACAGCGGGGCCCAGTGGCACAGCGGCCTGCCCTTCCTTCATGTCTAATTCCCACAACTGGAACATAGAGCTGTCCTCCACCCCAAATAAAACGCCGCCCTTCCCCTTGAGTCCTGAACCCCGTGGCCGTCACCTTGGCCGGAGGCACCAGAGTCCCAGTGGCAATCTCCCGCCAAACCCTCGGGGCTGCACGACTGTACCTTTCTACCCTGGAGTGCCCGAACCACAGCTGCCCCCGAGGACCCAGGAAAGGCAGCAGGCCTGCAGAGGTAATGCTTTGGCCAGCTCCAGGGGCATCCCCTAATGACGGAAAGCTACGGGGAGGTGGCCAAGTTTAGAGAAAGAAAACGTGAAGGAGCAGAAGAGATGAGAAGAAAACGGATGACAAAGACAGAGGAAGAGGGCTCACAAAGACGGACACGGCGGAGGCAGAACGTCCAACTCTTCCCAGGGGGGCTAATTACGCTAAGCGTTCCAGCAGTTAGGGAGCTGATGAGGGCACATCCTCGGGCCTGTCGCCCCCCCTACACATACGAGTGACAAGCTCCCGTCAGGTCCCTGCTCCATCAAGCCTGTGGGCGACTTGTTTGCCTTACGATGCAGGCTGGCGAGTCGCAGAAAGGTCAAGTGGAAGCTTGTCCCTTCTACCACATTACTGTCATGGGCCGCTAAAGGTCATCCCGCCCAAGATGTTGCCTGACGGAACGTAAGTTTTGTTTGTCTGCTGCGAAACGGTAGAGTCCCTCTGCTGTGGGCTTTCTGATGTCTCTTCACTCTCCAAAGGCACAAAAATAGGCACGTGTTTGCAAACAAAGTTGATCAGAAAAACACAAACGCAGAGGTTCAAAAAGACTACCTTATAGACCCAAAATGCCTAGGCATGTTGGTGGCTAGTGCCTGGAACTGTGGTAGCTCACATTCACTGAAACGGTATTTAGCATGGACCGTCCCGCTCAATTCTCCTTGTGATTCCTGTTACAGGGGAAAATAGCAACGTCCCGCATTAAGTAACTTCCCGGGACTTCTATAGCTACTGAATGGTAGACCTAGCTTGGCTGTCAGAGTTTTAAACAGACTGACGTGAAAGGCACGAAAACCTTATGACTATTGTTTACAGAATTATCAACCACTACTAGCTCAATCACAGTGACAATAACCATCTTTGTAGATAAGATGTGTTTTGAATATTCACTTATTTATCCAACAACCATTTCGTGTGTGTGTATGTGTGTGTGTGTGTGTGTGTGTGTGTGTGTGTGTGTGTGTGTGTGTTATTTTACTGGGGACTGGACCCAGGGGCATTCTGCCTTGAGTTACACTCTCAACCCTTTTCATTTTATTTTTCTTGAGACAAGGTCTCATTGAGTTTTTTGAGATTCTCACTAAGTTGCTGAGATTGTTTTTGAACCTGCAATCCTCCTGTCTCAGCCTCCCAAGTGCTGAAAATACAGGTGTATACCACCAAGCTTGGCTGCTTCTTCTTCTTCCTCATCCTCCTCTTTCTCTCCCTCCTTCTCCTCCTCTTCTTTTTTGTTACTGGAGGCTGAACTCAGGGCATTCTACCTCCAAGCTATACCCCTAGCCCTATTTTATACCTGTTTTTTTAAAAACAGGTTCCTGCTGAGTTGCTGAGGTTTTTAAATGGAAAGATTACCTAGTTGCCTTGGAACTGCACCTTGACCTTGTCTACCCAGGAGGCTGAAGGCCACAGAGAAACGGGAGATGTCCCAGAACAGAAGCTTTTCTTCGCTCCTTCTTCAGACATGTCTTTAATCCTCCATATAAAATAGGACATACCCCATTTTCCTCCTCTCCTTTCCACTTTTATTTTTTTTTCCTTCCACGGTCAAAACCAGGATAACCTATTTGGGGGCTTCTGCAATTTCACCTTCTCAGTGTCACGCAAAGCCAGACCACACAGCATCAGACAGGGCCTGAGAGACGCAAGGTCATGAAATTTCAACTGCAGAAAAGAAAAAATAGCTTATGTAGGAAGAGGAGAGGAATATCCAAGCTGTAAATGCTTCGTTATAATTTGCATGTTTTAATATATATTGCTCTACCTCGTTCCCAACTTTTTTTCTTTTTCTTTTTTTTTTTTTTTTTTTTTTTCATCCTGAAAGAAATAAGCTACTTATCGCCAAGGAGAGACTAAGAAGCCAATGCATTTCATCTTGTGTCCTGCAAGCTACCAATACTAGCTTGCTGGCAGCGAGATTTTTCCAGAAGCAACACTTTACACAGTGTTTTCTAACATGCAGCCTCCAGCGGGGGCAAGCAAGGAAAAGAAGCAAATAAGTTTCGTACACTTCATTGCAGGTGGAGGAGGTAGATCTGAGGAAGGAGGGAAAGAAAAATGGAATAGAACGGGGAAAGAGGAAATAATCTCTAAGCAAGTCAAAACTCACCTTTGTCATAATCCTCATCCGAGATTGCGTCTTCTTGAAGTTTCTGAAGCTTTAATCTTAAGGACGTTACCTGCATTGGTTTGAAGGGGAATGAATGAAACACAAATTACAACAGCATTCAAACAAGCTCATTATTCCGTGAAAGCTGAGAACATCTAGAAACTGTTTCAAATGTGAACCCCTCTTGCCAGGAGCAGTGGTGCACGCATAGACTCACAGCTACTCAGGAGGCTGAGACAGGAGGATCGTAAGTTCGAGGCCAGCCTGGGCAACTTAGCAAGTCCCCGTCTCCATGAGTTGTGGGCATGTATTTTTCTATCACTCTGTGCCCCAATATGATGTGTGAATACAGTGCATCAAATTTAAAAAATAAAAATAAAAATTTTTAAAGGGCTGGGGATGTCGCTCAGGCAGAACAGACCAGTAAAGGAGAGGCAGATGACCCTCGGGCTGCCCCTCGGCAGGGCACCCCTGTGTCCCCATCTTGCACCCTTTCTGAAGCTCAGCCCCCTCAATCTCCCAGCCCCAGCTTCCTGTTTCCAAGCAGAACTAAACTGAGCAAACCACACCCGGCGCTGGCCCAGAACTGCAGAGGAGCCTGCAGCCCAAAGACTGAGCAGGTCCACGCGTCCTCGAAGCCACCGAGAAGGTAAGGAGAGTGCTACGTCGGACTGACATCCAGCGGCATCTCCGCAGCCAGGCAGCATGGGCACACCTGGGCTGCTTCCCCGGGGAGGTGGACCTGGCCAGCGCACCTCACTTCCCACCCTCTGCCCGAGGGTCAAGGGTCAAGGCTGGGGAGACACTAACCTCCAGCTGCCTCTGATTGTTCTGCAGGCAATCCTGCAAGGCAGGCTCCCACATCCTGAGCAGGGCGTCCCAATCATGGGCATCCCCTGGGCCGCTGCCCTGGGCCCTGCAGCAGCCAGCCAGTGAGGCATCCGGAGAAGAAAAGCAGCTGGTATCCACCCCCAGGGAGGAAATCACGCCATACTCCAGCCTGGAGCTGCCTACCGACACCAGGGCTGAGTCAGCCAGGCCCCGGGGAGCTTCGAGACTGCAGGGCGGAGAGAGATGTGGAGGGTCCACGGGGGGCTTATCTGAGCCTGCAGCTTCAGCCCCCACCTCCCAGGGGCTCCGGTGAGGGGACTCTGGCTCTCCCAATGGCGGACAACCTTCTGCTTCCCCGCGTTCCCTGGCAGAGTCCATCGAGAGCTGGATGAAGCTGAAGCTGGAGGCAAAGGCCTCCTGGGGGCGGCGAGGGGCGGTGGAGGCTGCGGTGCATGCCCCGGCACCCCTGGCTCCTTCGCTGCAAAGTGCAACCCCACTGGGGCTCCAGGACGTAGAACTGTCCATGGATAAAAGCTCGGGCTGATGCTCCCCTTTCCCGGGGCCACGAGGCAGGGTAGGACCGTGGAGCAGGCTGGTGCTAGCTCTAAAATGAGTCCCAAAGTACACGGGGGTCCCCGTCACTGCGGTCTGGGCCAGGCCCGGGGGGTTCATGGAGGCCCCTGCAGGGGCTGCGGAGCTCTGGGGACCAGGGCCTCGCTCCTGGCTGCTCTGGTCAAGGCCGTGTGGTCCGGAGTGGTGGGACGCCTCTTTGCTCACGCCTCCCGGGCCCCCGCACGGTGTGCCCCCTGCTGGCGAGAGGAACCCGATGCCGGGCCCAGCGGAGCCTCTCAGGTAGCCTGGCCTCTGTGCCAGCCGCCGCCTTGGTAAGGACGCCGCAGGGCGTGGGCCATCTCGGCTGCCTGAGAGGAGGAAAGGAACACAGGAGACGACGTCACTGGCTGGACCAAAACTGCATTCGGAGAGCACGTCTGCCTGCGTATGCAGACCGTCTACAAGAGACGCCTGTCAGAGCAGGCTAGCTCAGAGACCCGGCATGCAAATGCCAGCGATCCTCGGAGCATTGGCTGGAGCCCTGAAGGTGCAGAAGTCCCCCCAGCTCCTCGGGCCCTCTCACTGCTGCGGGCCACGCCTTCGAGAACGTGGCAGGCACAGCGTGGGGCTCCCAAGCCCATCACACCTGCGTCCCTGAGGGGCTGGGAGGGTAAATGACCTGGGACTGGACTGCCAGCCAGCCTGCGCACCTTAGACAGAGATCCAGTCATTTATTGCAGCGGAGATTTGCATAACCGGAGGGGTTCCCACCCCAGCACTGCAGGCCCATGGAGCGGCTCAGTGCCTGCCCACCACTGCACCTCACACTACAGATATTGGAGGGCTTGCTTGGGCTTCTGAACCAGAGCCAGGATCCGGGTCAGTAACGACAGCCAGCGCCTCACAGCCTGGTTCAAACCCGGACCGTACAGCTGCTGGCTGAGCGACCTTCCACGTGTTACTTCACCAGTCTGGGCCTCGGTTGCCTTTCAGTTACAATGGAGGGGTAGAGCAGGAAAGCGTCTGTCTCCTGGGGTCCTTGTGAGCCTCGCGCTAAATGAGCTGCTTCGTGCAGACACTTGGACACCACCGGGCACACACGCATGACAAACACACAGCATTGCTGCTCAGGATGCTCTCGTCCACATTAATTTCACTTACTCCCCCACAGAAACCATGCGAATCAACCAGACCTGGAGTTACAGCTTTCCCTCTACGGCTCAGGCAACTGAGACCCAGAAAAGGTCACTTCCCAGCAGCCCGCAAATGGCGGAATGACTAGGACTCCTATCTCGCCCTCCCAAAGACTGGTATTACAAGCGGTCACCACCGTGCCAGGCCTACGTAGCCTGTTCTGAAGCCGCGCTCCCAGAGTAAGCTATTGCACAGTGGGTTCCTTGATGGGACCCCTGCTCCTCCCAGAGCTCCAGGAGAGATGTCCTGAGGCACCAGCTGCTGCCAACAACCTGAGACCAGCCGCAAGAAAAATGGTTACCAAATGTGGGGGGCACACGATGCCCCAGATCCTGCGCCCACCTCATGCTTGGGCCCCTGCCATGGGCCTGCCAGGGGTGGCTGAGTAGCAGAGACTGCTTCCTGGCTTTAACCCTAACCCTCCAGAGTGCAGGATTCAGCAGAAGCCGGGACAGAGCCAGTGTGGAGGACACTGCTGGAATGTGCCAGAAGCAGCTGAGGAACCCCCCACCTATAACCAAAGGCCCCTTATTTCCACGCCTCTTCCTTTTTGTCCTCTTATCTTTTGAGGAAGCTTATGATGTCCTGACCAGAAGTCAATTGTCACTTGCGTATCCTGCCTAAAACCACACTGCTCAGATTTGTTCAACGCCCAATCCCCGCCTCCCAGCATACCCTGCAGCCAAGGAAGGGTGTTGGCGCCTTCAGGCTGAGGAGGCTAAGCTCCTTCCTCCTGGCGAGGTACCTGAAGGGCGGAAGGGTGCTTGGGCGGGCAGGAAGAGAGGGGCCAGCCCCAAAGTGCAGGCAGCAAGCAGCCACAGCCACCCAGCTCTGCAGAACCCAGAGGCGGCTCCTACTGCTGCGTATCAGTCCCAGGAACGGGGAGCAGGAGAAGGAGCCGGGCAGAGCCCTCTCCACTCTTCTTTTCTTTTTTTTTTTTTTTTTTTTTTTTTGCGGTACTGGGGATTGAACTCAGGGGCATTCTACCTCCGAGCTACACCCCCAGCCCTATTTCTTATTCTTTATTTTGAAACAGAGTCTCACTAAGTTGCGGAGGGCCTCACTAGGTAGCTGAGGCTGGCCACAAACCAGGATCCAATCCTCCGGTCTCAGCCTCCCAAGTACTGGGATTACAAGCATGCGCCACCACACGCCCGGCTCTTTCCACTCTTTTATACAGCCTCCTACTCCATGAAAGAGAGATTCTAAAGGAGCGCAGAAGCCCAAGCCCCTCTCCACAGCACAGACCTGTCACCTCCTCCCCACTCGGGCCAGCAGGCTCTGAGATTGAATGGAAGTGACAGGCAAGGGCGTAAGACAGACCCGATGTCAAAGGGCATCTACAGCCCGACAGGGTGCGCGGGAAATCTGCTTTTGGGGACACTGGCAGAGCCAGCATTACCAGGCCAATGGGCAGGGAGCCTCTCTGCCCTGCCCCCAGCCTCCCTTCATCTGTCCATCTGCACCAGCCCTGCCCCCTGACCACCAGGCTGCAGCCTTCACGGACAGCTCACACCACTCGTCCCAGTTATTCTTCACGTCTAGCTCCGTTATTATTTTCTTTGGTGCACGCAAGTTGTTTCCAACTCATGCTATCGATGAACTTCCCGAGGTCCTTATAATTGCAACAACAACAACAAAAAAAAAAAATCCTAGTAAAAAATATACAGAGAATGAATTAAAGTACACATCAATCAAACAATGTTATTATTATTATTATTGGCCAGGCATGATGGCACACGCTTGTAATCCCAGTACTTGGGAGGTTGAGACAGGAGGATTGGAGGTTCGAGGCCAGCCTCACCTACTTAGTGAGGCCCTCTGCAACTAAGTGAGAGCCTGTTTCACAATAAAGAATAAAAAATAGAGCCGGGGTAGTGTAGCTCAAAAGTAGAATGCTCCTGGGTTGCATCCCCAGTACCAGAGAGAGAGAAAGAAAGAGAGGGAAAGAGAGAGAGAGAAATTTAAATCATGCAGTTTAAGAAAATGCCATGTTCATAAATCTGTTTTGAAGATCTTAAACCATGACTCAGAAAGTTACACTCAAGGCTCATGTGGCCTGGGCAAATCACGTCTGCCCGGCATGGGGAGAGAGTTCCCTCTTGAGGAGAAATGCCCAGACTCAGAGTAGCTGCAGAGAATACAGAGAAAGAAGAAAAAGACTTTACGAGACATGACTAGGGTATAAATGTATAGAGGGAGCAGAAATGAATACTGTATATTCCTTTCATGGGATGAATTTTAATCCTCTCTGCCATGGTTGGGGCAGAAGGTTTTAAGACTTCGAGGTCAGCAGAAGACCCAGAACCAGAAAGAAGGCATGCATCCCTGGGGATTTAACGCGCTGCCTGAGAATCAGAATCCAATAACATGCACTAAGCCCGAGCACTCTGCCGAGCACGGGTTCATCTTTCTTCAATAACTCAGAGAGCTCCGGCGGGCTCTGAAGTGCCTTCGGGTCTCTGTATAAACATCCAGCGAGCAAGGTGAGCGTCGGCGTGGAATAAATCAGCCCTTGGTGTGTTTCATTTACATCCTGCAGCACATTTTGAGAAGCAATCCCTTTCAATAGACACCAGAGGCTGTACAGGGAGGCAGACCTGAGCAGGACACCGTCCTGCCCCCAAACTGCATACGCCCTAGCAGGGATGTCGGTCACACACATAAGAAGGAAAGCTGCCACCTGGATCATGCAGGAAGTCAACCAAAGCCAAGCTGATGGAGGATCTGGTCGGCTCTAGGGGTTAACCTGATGGACTCCCAGACGGCAGCAAGGCAGCAGACCCCATGAGCTTCTGCCCCCTCCCTGGTCTAGCCACCACCCCAAACCACCTCCTGGGGTTAGAGAGGGGCACCGTCACAAAAGCACCTCCAACTTCCACCAGAAGCAGAGGGCTCACGGTGCCTCTTGGGAAAATGATGGCTGTCCTCGCCCCGAAGCAGACCCACTTTGTGAGTTACTCGGTTCAAACCCAGAAGCACCGAGGAAGGACAGGGTGGTGCCCAGAGGCCAGATCCTGCCATCCTCTTCCTAAGACAGCACAGAAATACTAGAAGTGACATAGCCAACCTAGCAACCATTGCCCCCGGCCTGCAAACACACACACACACACACACACACACACACACACACACCCTCATGCAAGCACCCAGGTGGGGGGAGGGGACAAAGAGAAAGTTCTAGAACTGAGATGGGGGTGAAGTCATCACGTTCTTCTCACTTTATCCCCAGAAATGTCCACCAAAATATGCAGGAGTAGAATCTAATTAGTCCCTGCTTTGCTAATGCATAATCTATGACAGTTTGGAAAGCATGAGTTTGGAATTTACCTTCCAGATTGTTCCTCTAGGCTATTGTTTATTTTCCCTGGTTTTTTGTTTGTTTGTTTGTTTGTGGTTTTTTTGCCTTTTTTATTGTGGTAACATATACATAACATAAAATTTTCCATTCTTATATGCGTACGTGTATAGTATAACAACTATTAATACAGCATTTACATTACATTAGACAGTATGAGTGATCTAGAGATGATATAGCCTAGGTTCTTTGTAAATTCGATGCCACTTTATATATTTTATTTATAGGGGACTTGAGCACGCTTGGGTTTTCTTCAGTGCTGGAAGTAATTCCCCATGGATACCAACGGAAAGAGAGATAGAGAGTTAGAGAAGAAAGAGAGAAAGAGAGAATAGATAAATGCATACATATATGCATACTGATATAAGATAGTACTGAAGATAGATAGATAGATAGATAGATAGATAGATAGATAGATAGATAGATGAATGATAGATACTGGTATTGGATGGATGGATGGATGATATATACTGGTGATAGATAAGAAAGATAAGATAGATTAGTAGATAGATAGATACCGATAGATTAGATGATAGATACACACTGATATAAGATAAATTAGATGATAGATAATGAATGATGGATGGATGGATGATACATAGACCAACCAGATCCATACAGTAATTGCCGCCAAATCTTGCACAGGGCTGGCGAACAGCTGGCACCCGCGGTGACACTAGCCATCCCTTTGAAGGTCGGGCTGTTCCCCCAGGCGTGGGCACTCACCACCTGCTCACGGCCAGCAGAGCCACTTCACCCTGCTGCAGCATTTCAGGACGCCTCAGAGCTGAGTGGACCACCGGTGCGGCCCCTGATGGTCTGCAGGCCCCAGGAGAAAAGCTCTGTCTGTTTCCCATCCCCTCCTGGTCACCCAAACACCAGAGCTTTGACTCCTCAGCTGCCGACCCTTCCTTCTTACACACTCCCATTGGAAGGGAGGGAGCCCCACAGAACTGTGATTTGACTGGCCGCAGTACCAGTCCAAGGCCGTGAACCTGGAGAGCATTCCCCTCAGAACACAGGGGACAGGTGTGCACCAAAAGCATAAAGAAAAGCAACAGAATGATCAACACAGCCAAACGGGTTGTGACGGGTTGAGGCAGGGGCGTAGTGTTCCAAGGACCTCCGGGATAACATTCCATTTGTAAGGTGCTGCCAATATGCTTGTGCCTGCTGTATTGTTCTCACAGGATACTTAAAGAAATGCACGTGGCTCTGTAGCAATTTAAGGGCAAATTCCTTTCCTCTACCCAGGCCATAGTCATGCAGATTTAACAGTACTCTTCTCAGACAGCACATGTAAAAACCTACGTATAATTATACAGTGACCGATAACTATAGATCAATGCAATTCGTGCAATTGTGAAATATCCTCCAATAATTCCCAAAGCCAGGGTCTCCCTTGTGCCCCAGCAGCGCCCAGCATGCCTTTTCTCCTGTTAACCTGCCTGCTGTCACGCAGAGACCCAGCTATGAGTCCTGGAAGGGTGGAGGAAAGGTCCTCCCTCCCTGCATCCACACCCAATTACAGTGTCTGTCGTTTTCAATCCAGGAATACCTTGGTAACAGACAGAGCCCAAGGCAAAGTTCACCACAGCAGCCTGCACTCCAGCCCCAGACTGGCTCTGCACGGAGCTCCTGGGCCTACACCGTCTGCACACACTCAAAGCCCCATGCAAGACTGCAGGGACCCCATCCTGTGCTCTCCTTGGACCAACAAATTCCCAGCTCCGGCCCAAATGTCTGAGTCCTGCTTTCTCCCCTGCTCACCTGGAGCCCCAGCCAACTCAGCTGATTGAAAAACTAGGCAGCCAGAGTCACAGCCGCGCAGAAGGGCGTGCTCTGAAGCTCCCGGGGCCTCTCTCCACGGTGCTGTTAATTCTCGAAAACGATTGTCTTTTTCCGTTTGTGTAAAGTGCGACTCAAAAATCTGATCGCCATCTGAACCCCCTTCAGTGGCGCTGCTAGCTACAGATGGGTGTCTCTAATGAATTTTTTAACTGCTGCCCTAATGAAATATGGATGAACCAGAAGGAGCCCTCTCTGGAGCTGTTATCTCAAACAACTCCACAACTTGGGTTTCTGCTCTTTTATTTTTTTTATTTTTTTCATGCTGCAAAGAGTGGCAAGCTCCGGCATCCACCCTAACAAAGGATTGCGATTTCACGTGAGTCCATCCGTAAAGTTCACGGTTACCTTCTTAATGCCACATTTTATGCACAGCTCATGTCCACAGCTTTCTAAACACCCCACTTTGCATGCCAGCTCGGAGATGCGTGTATTAAAAAAAAAAAAAAATCCCCAGTTGTCAGCACTTCACACGTAAGTAGTTCCCCAGAGATGGGAGCGTACTGCCAGCTAGTCCCTCCTTGGTGCTAAATTTTCATAATACTCACAATTTAAGCCCACATCAAAGGCTTGTCTCGCTCTAAATGCCTGACCTTAAAAACGAGACGATTATAGCGCGGCAAATGTCCTGCTGCAAGGTTCTACTAGAAAGCAAGGGGAAATTTGGGGCGTTTCCTTTTTTCCAGTATTGGAACCTGGTGCACTCGGGCAAGGACATAAGAAGGAATGTGCCCGACGTGACTCCCAGGTGGCACTGATCGGTCCTCTACTTGGTCCTGTGTTACCGCAGCCTGCCTCTGTACGTGCCCGTGCCGTGGGGGTGTCGGATGTGAGCTGTAACAGAGCCAAGTCTGAGGTGTAAGAAAACAGAATAGAATACAGCTGTCTTTCATCGCCTCTTGAGGATTCTTCCTTTATAAAACTCATCTTACTCCATGCTGAGACATGATATATGACCTCTAGGTATCAAGAGGCCCTAACTAAGCTGGGTGTGGTGGTGCACGCTTGTAATCCCAGCATTTAGGAGGCTGAGACCGGAGGATACAGGTTCACGGCCAGCCTCAGCTACCTAGTGAGGCACTCCGAAACTTAGTGAGACCCGTTTTAAAAAATAGGGCTGGGGGTACAGCTCGGAGGTAGAATGCTCCTGAGTTCAATCCCCAGTACTGAAAAAAAAAAAAAAAAAAAAAGAGGCCCTGACTAGCTCAGTTCTGTCTAAGTGAACCGACGCCATTAGCTTTCAGAGTTGCTGATCCCTAGGCTGGGATTGGACTGGAGCTCACCTTTGCACTTAGAGAGTTTGTTTAAACACAGCCATACCTTAGGGAAGCTCACAGTGGGGAAAGCTGAGATGGTTTAAAGAAAGCAAACTGTTTCCAGATTCTCATTTACACCCAGCAGCTCCTACATTGATTCTAAAGAAGTCTGTATCTTCTTGCCCTTATGGTGCCGCTTCATGGTGGAATTACTTTGACCGAAGCAATCTACTTCACCATTAGGAGATGTCTCTGAGAACTGGGGTGCAGCTCAGGGGCAGAGCGCTGGCCGAGCACACCCGGCGCCCTGCGCTCCAATCCCGGCACAGCAAATCTCCACCTGATACCTAAAGAGCTGAATCCACCTCTCCTTACATCAGTGTGTGTTCTGCATCGTGGTAAACATATTCCCCCAGCTCCTTCCGAAAGCTTCCGTACCCAAGGCAGCATGTTCTGTGATCGTTAAATTATTAAAATGAGATCCTAGTGTCTCTACCAGTCACTACTATCAGACAGATATCACATAAACTCTCAGATCGGGGCCATCTGCCAGAGCGAGCAAAGAGCCAGATGCACTGGCTCCCCCACCACACACACACACACACACACACACACACACACACACACACACACACACACACTCCAGGGCTAGAATTCAGAATGCGGCAGCAGCCTACTCTTAGATATCACAGCCAGGCGCAGACCTGGATGGAGCCAGGTCGCCCGGCCAGTTGGAAACCAAGAGAGACTGGTGCAGTCCCAGCAGTGTTCACCAGGAGGTGACTGTGCCCAGGTAAGAAGTTCCCGGGCGTTAAGGAGGGTGGATGTCCAACGGCACATGTAGGCCAGCAGGGGTGACCCTGCCTCACTCCATGGAATCCAAGCTGCTCCTGTGAAGCAGTCTCTCTGTGAATCAACTCTCCATTAGAAAAGAAAGCTAAAGCTGGGGGTGGTGGCACACACTTGTAATCTTGGTACGTGGGAGACTGAGACAGGAGGATCGCAGGTTCATGGCCAGTCTCAGCAACTTGGTAAGGCTCTTGGCAACTTAGTGAGACCCTGTTTCTAAATTAAAAAAATAAATAAATAAGATAGGGCTGGGGGTGTAGCTCAGAGGTAGAAGGCCCCTGGGTTCAATCCCCAGTACCACGAAAGAGAGAGAGAGAGAGAAGAAGAAGAAGAAGGAGGAGGAGGAGGAGGAGGAGGAGGAGGAGGAGGAGGAGGAGGGGGAGGGAGGGAGGGAGGGAGGGAGGGACGGAAGGAAGGAAGGAAGGGAGGGAGGAAGGATAAAGGAAGGGAAAAGAAGGAAGCATCTAGGTCTGGCAAGACCTTGGCGAGACAGAACACCATGGTCAAGAGAGTTCTGAAGTTGGGCTGGTCTCAGCCTACCTCCGCCCCTCCCAGCTCTTTGACCTGCCAAAGCATCACTTCCCTGGGGAAGGCTCGTTCCACTAACTTCTTTGCAGAGTGGTTGTAAAGACTGGCGATCGTGAGCCTGTGTTCTCTTAGAGAGCCACTCGTCCACACTGTCTGTCCTCAGTGTAGTCATGGGACTGCTGACTTCAACCATAAATAACGGCAGGACCAAGTGTCTGCACCATACGGAGCCACCGCCCCTCTGCCAAGCAAGGACTCTCTCCCCCGTCCCCTGCCTTCGGAGGGCATAAACCACACATTTGTCCTCCTCCACCTCTAGTGTCCAGCTCCCTGCTGATCAGAGCGCTCTTCAGAGCAGAGCCCAAGGCCAGTTTTCTTCTCTGTGACTCCATTCTGGTGCTGCCCGTTACCGTGGAGCACAGGGGCTTACACACTGGCCCGGGTTACTTCCGTAACACCTGTCCTGCGTGCGGCCTTCCAGGCAGAGAGGGGTCCTGGGAAACCAGAGTGCTGGGTCCCCTCTGTCTGCTCACATCTGGTGATCCTGAGCGAGATCGCCTGACGGTGCCTCCGTTGCTGGAGTGTAAGGTGGGGACGAGCTGAGCTCCACACCTGACGAGGATACAGTTAAATCATGAACATGTGTTTCTAAGAAGTCGGAGTTGTAGCAAGTGATGACCCTGCTCAATACATTTTAGTCTCCTTCCCCAAATGCTCCCAGCACCTGAAGCACCCCTGAAATCTCACGAGACCATGGAATTTCCCTGAGGAGTCTTTAAAAAGAGAGGGAGTTTTTCTCTCTTTTCTTCTTCTTCTTCTTCTTCTTCTTCTTCTTCTTCTTCTCTCTCTCTCTCTCTCTCTCTCTCTCTCTCTCTCTCTCTCTCTCTCATATGGTGTGTGTGTCCATCCCCACTATACCCCAGCAGTCCCTGGGCAGGACCTTGAGGAGGGTGGGAGGGGGAAGACAGATAGGCTCCCAGAGGTCGACCAGATGTCCTTCTGGGATATGCCCCTCTAATGTGGTCAACCAGTTGCCTCTTCCCATCATGTAGGAGTCAGGAGAGGGTCTCTTGCTAAGTTGCTGTGGCTGGCTTTGAACCTGTAAACCTCCCAAGTACTGGGATGACAGGTACACACCAACACTCCAGTCTGAGGATTCCTGGTGGCTCTGCTGTGGGATGGATGGATGGATAGATGGATGGATGGATGGGATGATGGACAGATGGATGGATGAACAGATGGATAAACGGATGGATGAACGGGTGGGAGAATGTGAATTTTTTGTCCTCCTAGACGACTGGGCAATGAAAGTCAAAAGAGACCAGAACAAGTCACAGACATTCTTCCCTCTTCAGATTCAGCCCCTGATCCTCCCACTACACCTCCTGTGTAGACCCAAAACTCAAACCCCTAAAGAGAAAAGTAAAAAATAGCAATAACTTTAAATCTCATTAAAAAATAAAGAGATGGGTCGGGAGGCTGAGACCGGAGGATCCGGGTTCGCGGCCAGCCTCAGCTACCTAGTGAAGCACTCTGCAACTTAGTGAGACTCGGTTTCAAAATAAAGAATAAAAAATAGGTCTGAGGGTATAGCTCAGAGGTAGAATACCCCTGAGTTCAATCCCCAGTATCACAAAATAAATAAATAAATAAATAAAGAGATGGGGAGCAGTCCAGGTCCCCCGTTTCTTTCCTTGGTCAGAGGAATACGTCAGTCAGTGAACGTGACATTATTCTGCTTCATACATCACTTTTGGCAAGGGGGGGGCCTTCATTTTGCTTTGCTTTGTTTTGTTTTGTCTTTCAAAAATGCACTAATGAGAAAATCAATGGGTGAATATAAAGACAGAACTCAATGGACATTTACCAAACCGTCAGGAAAATATCAAAGAACCCATAAGCAATTTCTAACAAACATAAGGGACTCTGAAAATTTTACAAAGTCTGTGTTTTCCCCTAGAGCGATGGACTCCTCCACTTAAACAAGCCCGGACCAAACACACCGTCCTCACTCCAAAACTCTCCGAACACTCTCTTCGCTCTCCTTGGGGGAGCCGCTCAGGGAAAAGGCGGCATCGCACACACTCAAGACTCTCCGTACCCGTTGCCCCCTCTGTCTTCGTTTACCTTTTTAGTCTTTGGGCTATTTTTCTCACCTCCTGGCAACATTCCAAGGCCTATTTCTGTTTCTAAAAAGGTCTTTAATCACTAAAATAACCCAGATAAGTCTGTTTTTCTCCAGAAAGGCTTTACAGCCCGGGCTGGCTCTCGCTGAGGGAGTCAAGCTTCCTTTGTGCACAGCTTATTTTGAAATAAATGAGGCGATCCTGGGTAATAAATTAGCTCTAATTCACTTATTATACCGAAGGAATGTGGAAGTGAGCTGGGTAAATAGCTGCAGCGCTCTTTGAGGAAACGACAAGAGGAGGAGACACGTCAACAAACAGAAAAGACACAAATACCCTCCAGTGTCCTAAAAAAGGGAACCGGGCATTTCTGCAAATTGAAGATCACTGATTTGCAGACGGAGGGGCACATCACAGACACCAGATACATTTCTGAAGATTAATAGCAGGGTAATTTGTGAGCACTTACAAATGGAAGGAACTTAAACGAGTTTATTGGAAATAAAACAGGTCAAACGAATTCTGTTTTATTTAAGCAAGAAGTTAGAAAAGAGGAAGGGCAACAGTGTTTCCTGAGAAACCAGGTGTCAGGCAAGGTAAGTCAGGAGAAAGGGTTAAATATCCAGACTGCACCAAAAGGATTTGAGGTGGCTGCTCCGGGTTCTCCCCAGGAACCAGTAACGGATGGAGGAGGCGCCGATGGGCGAGACAGATGAGCTAGGGAAGGACAGTTCCCAGGCAAGCTCTCTAAATCCTGAAGGATTCAGGGAGGGTCCTAGCTCCAGATCAGGGCTCTTTCCTCTGCCCACCCCTTCACCATGATGGGTGACGCCATCCAGACCTAAAACTGCTCCAACTGTTCTATATTATGACAAAGTAGAAAGAATTCAGCCATAGAGGAGAACAGAGAGGATATGACATATCTGAAGAAACCAGCACCACAGCCAGGAGAGTCCATCTCATGTGGAGACAAGACACTGCCTCAAGGGGAAGCCAAGGCAAAGACGGCCCTGGCCCCTGCAGCTCCCTAAGGTACGTCTTCGGGGATACAGGCCAGGGGCACACAGATGCCTCTCAGAAATGCTCAGCCGCCTCCAAAGACCTCCTGACTCAGGAAATGTTGAGAGTAAACAAGGGTATGAAGGAAAAATGCACCCACCGGAAATAGAGACATAGATACAGATATGATTGCAAATTGAACTATTTTCTTGGGGTCAAAAATCAATGTCCAGCTAGGTTCCTGGGACACCCTCCACCTCGCCCAGATCTCTGCCTCTGAGGACACGAGCATTACCAACCGCAGAGGCACCGTAACTCCCCCTGCTGCCCCTGCGGAGCATCCTGAGAGAGAGGCACTGGGGAAGAGGCGGGGAGAGAGACCCCAGGGCCTGGAGGTCATCCCAAGGGAAGACAGATGTGACCTGTCAAGACGCCAAGATGGCGCCACACTTTGTGAGCAGGGGCAGGACGCCCTGAAGCATGCGGTCTGTGCGGACCCACGCCAGCTGTGTGCAGCCTTTCCAGGCTCTCAGCCTGGCTTTATCAACAGCATCTTTTACAGAGAGATTTTCTTTCCCACACTTACAGTTGGAAGTCTCTAATCAGCTTTGGTTTAAATCCACCAATTCAGAGATTACGCTGGTGGGCACATTTTCAATTATACAGTTTATCTTGGGAGAGGGCCAGGCAGGATTAAAGTCCTTCCCTGCCTCCTAAAGGGCCCCTGGTGACAGCACAGGAGACAGTTCAGATGGGGCAGAAACAGAAGGACATTGGGGACACCACCCCACCCCTCCCGCCGCCAAGAAAGCAGATTTCAGGGTTGTTCGGGAAGGATTTCTCTCAGCAGCTCCTGTTATAAAGATGTGATTTGTGACACCAATAACGCGGCAGGGTAGAGCCGTGTACAAGTTGTTTGGGTATGCTTAAGTTGGTATCGATTCCTATAAGCCACAAGTTCATTTAACTTCATTCCCCGGTAGAACTACACACACCTGGCTATGAAGGCGCAAAGCTGTTTTTCCCATAAACCCTACGAAACTTAGCACAGGACTAGGTATTCTAGGCACCAAAAAGGGTTGACTGGTCCGCTGAGAGCTACTCTGGTGGTGCCCATGCGCAGGGACCTGCGGCTACACCCCTGACCACACCCACCTCGCAGTGTCTTTTTTGAGAAATATGACTTGCGACATGAAAGCAATTTGATCTTCCATTGGATTTATTTTTCGTACTTTTGACTGACCTTTCAGCATCAGTGACAACACATTATCAGAAAATGGTGGATTATTGAGGCTTATAAATATTTCTAAGTCTTAATTATGTTAGACCCATTTCCTACTCCTTTCCTAGCTAAAACTTTCTTCTGCTTTTAGGTGGTGGGACCTAAGGAAAATCAGTTGTCTCTGTGCACTTCGGTTTTTCTGGGTGCTTAAATGAGATAAGACAGGGAAAAAAACACATTGTAAATTATAAAGTGCTTATAAACAAAAAGTTTCGCCAATGCTACTTTCTCAGATCCATGGCCCAGTCTTACCCGGATAGCTAATGGATCAAATACTGTTCTAGTAATAGCCCAATTATTGCCTCCTCCCCCTTCCCCCAAGGTTACAAAGCTTTATGGTACACACGCAGACATGACCTGGGAAACAACTCAGAATGCCAGGGATTTGAAGCCAGCAGAAGCCAGCTCGGTGTACAAGGCATACTCCCACGTCCACTTACATGTCCACAGAAAAGCTAGTGAGTGCCAGGTGCAGTCTACATTTAACAGGTGTCTCCTAATCCTCCTAATCCACCAGCTAACGAGGGGGGACTGTTGTTCCCTGTCTCTAAAGTAAGGTTGCCGAGGCCTGAGATAAGCAATGTTCCAGCCAGTTTGTACTGGAGCTAGAAAAGGACCCCTGGGAGGAGGATTGGCCCCACCCACTCCTACACGGGAGATGAGGGTCTGAGGCCAATGCCCATCTCAGAGCTGTGACGAGACCCCCGAATCCTGCTCTCACATTTGCCAATACTCAGACGTGGTCCCCAAAAGTATGCTCGCGAACTGACGTCAGCTAATTACTACAAAATACACCAGTGTCCGGGGGCTGCATTCCCACGGGGGCCCCAGGAGAAAACCATCTCCTTGCCTGTTCCAGCTTCTAGAAGCTGCTTGGATCCCTTTGCCGAGGCCCCTCCCTCCATCTTCAAAACAAGCCGGTTAGCAGCTTCCAACCTCTCTCTGACTCCGCCTCCCCCCATCCCATGTAAGTACCCTGTGATTTACGCTGGGTCCACCTCGATGGTCCGGGAGAATCTCCCATCTCACCCTCCCTAACTCCATCACATCTCTGGAGTCCCTTTTAGCCAGGCAAGGTGACGGACGTATGCACAGCTCAGGGGATGTGGACATCTTTGGGGGCCATTGTTCTACCCACCACAATGATGTGGAGAGGACCATGAGAGGCTTAACTGACCACAGGCAAGATGGGGGTCGAAGAACTGAAAGGTAAGTATCTGTTGATCTTCAAAGTGATAACAAGCAGCTGCCTGTGCTTGCGCACAACTGTAAGCCCCCTACCTGGGAGGCTGAAACAGGAGGATAACAGGTTCAAGACCAGCCTTGGCAACACAGCAAGAATCTCAACAACCTAGTAAGACCTTGTTTCAAAATAAAAAGTAAATAAGTAAAATAGAGCTGGAGGTGTGACTTGGAGGTTTCAGAGTGCCCCTAGGTTCAATATATAGTAATAATAATAATAATAATAATAATAATAATAAATGTAATCAGGGAGAGTTTGGTTCAGTTCCTACGTCTTCCATTTATGAGGTGGGTAACCTTGAAGAGTTATTTAATGTCTCCAGGCCTCAGTGAAAAAGAAAGATAAGAGTAGCCCCTTTCTAAGCCGGGCGTGGTGGCACACATTTGCAATCCCAGTACTTGGGAGGAGGATCACAGGTTCACAGCCAGCCTCAGCTACTTAATGAGGTCCTCCACAACTTAGTGAGACCCTGTTTCAAAATAAAGAATAAAAAAATAGGGCTGGGAGTGTAGCTCAGAGGTAGAATGTCCCTGGGTTCCATCCTCAGTTCCACAAAAAAAAAAAAAAATAGCATCTTTCTCTGGCTTTTGTGATGGTAATGAGTCTATAAAACGAGTGCACAATTTGAGACATATAGCGAAGACACAATAAATAGTCTCAAAATCTAAAAACAGGAAAACCAAGGCCCACAAAACTAAGTAGCTTGGCCCTGTCTGTCCAACTTAGTAATTACAATGCTTCTACCAACTAATCCTTAGGATTAAGGTAGCATTTGGAACTAATTTAGGGGGAAAGCTGTCAATTCAACAGAAAAAAAAAGAGAGAGAGAGAGAGAGATTCTGCACTAGTGTTACAGTGCTAAATGCCGGGGGCTGAAAGGACCCTTAGCCCTGTGGAACCAAAAACATGATTGGAAAGACCAAAGAAATACACGAAATATAAATATGTGTGTCCAATCACTCAGTGTCGAATGGACATGCTAAATGAACGCCAGAGGCAATGCGTGCACCAGGGAGAGGGTAAGTGATTCGAGTCATGCTTCCTGGCTCCAAGGTGGGGCTGCCCCATTGCCAGGCTGTTGGGCCTCATGGCTGACATCACAGTTTGCACAAAGTGCAGGGACTTCAGTGCCAGTGGATAACAAGAAGCTGCTGAAGACCACAGTGTCCACACCAGGTGAGGTGGGGTCACAGAGAGACTGGACTGGCCCAAGGACGCATGCCCAGGAGTCGTACACAGAGCCACCGTCACCCCCTTCAAGTCTGCCCATGTTTGGAGCTCTGAGGTTTGGTGCATATATGTTTATAGTTACTATATCTCCCTAGGAAAGTGATCCCTTTACCAATATAAAATGCCCTTGGTTTCTGGTAACAGCTTATAGCTGTAATGGTTGAGATGTAGTGCACCCTAGCCCTCACGGGAACAAGGTAGCAATGTTGGGAGCTGGCCTTGGGGATTGCTTCCTCTCTATTTCCAGCCTCCGTGATGTGAGGAGCAGAGCCCATGAGCTCTTCTTCAATCTGCTTCCCCCCTGCCATGCCCGGTCATCTGCAGATAGCTCCAAAAACTCTGAGCAAATAAGTCTTCCTCCCTCTAAGTTGTGGGTCAGTTGTCTTAGAAGATAGCAGTCATAACGTTGACTGAGAGAATGACTTAATTTCTCTTTTGTCTGATACTGGTATAGACAAACCCAGACCTCTTTTAGTTACATTTTGCATGGAATATCTTTCCCACCCTTTGGCTTTAACGTATGTGCCCTTAGATCTAAAGTAAACTCTGCGGGTTGCATTTAAGTGGATCGTGTTTCCATTCTGCACCTGAGGACTTCAGGTGACACCAGGACACCGAGAGACAAGGCCTGGGTGAGAAAGCAACGCAAGAAATAGAGTTTGGTAATAATGTCCAGGAAAGAGCCGGGCGTGGTGGTGCACACCTGTAATCCCAGTACTTGAGAGGCTGAGACAAGAAGATGGTGGGTTTGAAGCCAGACTTAGCAACTTAGCAAGGCCCTTCGTAACTTAGCAAGACCTTGTTTCCAAATAAAAAACAAAAATAGGGCTGGGAATGTAGCTCAGAAATAGAATGCCCCTGGGTTCAATCCCAGCACCGCAAAATAATAATAACAATAACAATAATAATAATAATACAATAAATGTCCAGGAAAAAACTTCAAGATTAGCTATCAGCATAGAGAACTAAAAGAACAGAATAGAACTAGGCGAGGCATGGAAAAATCCCGCATGATCTCATTTATATGCAAAATATAAAAATCTCCAGCTCAACCAGGTGCAGTGGCACATACCTATAATCCCAGTACTTGGGAGGCTGAGATAGGAGGATGCAGATTCCAAGCCAGCCTCAGCAACCTCGTGAGGCTCTCTACAACTTAGCAAGACCCTGTTTCAAAATAAAAATTGAAAAATAGGGGTGGGGGTGTAGCTTGGAGGTAGAATGCCCCTGCATTCAATCCCTAGTACCACGAAAAAAAAAAATCGCCAGCTCAGAAGTAGAGAGAAGAATGGTAGAATAGTGTCACCAGGGCCTGGGGCGGGGGGGAGGGGAGAGGGGGAGGGCAGCAAGATGTTGGCCAAATGCATCCTCAATTAGACAGAAGGAGTACGTTTCTGAGATCTGTTGCAACTACAGTTAATAATAATACAATGTGTATTTAAAAATGCTAAGAGAATTTCACACCCCCCAAAAAATAAGTCCATGAAGTGATGGATATGTTAATTAGCTTGATTTAATCACACCAAATGGAAGACACGTATCAAAGCATCACACTGTAACCCATAAATACATAAATTATTATTCGTCAAAAATAAAGATGAATTTTTCTTAAAAGAACAGAACCCTGCTAAATTTGTGTGTGTGGTGCTGGGGACTGAACCCAGGGCATTCTACTTCTGAGCTACAGCCCTATGTTATTCTTTTATTTTGAAACAGGGCCTCACTAAGTTGCAGAGGGCTTCACTAAGTTGCTAAGCCTGGCCTCAAACCTGCAATCCTCCTGTTTCAGCCTCCCAAGTACTGGGATTACAAGCGTGTACTACCACACCCAGTACAATTATCTATTTCTTGAAACAGGGTCTTGCTAGGTTGCTGAGAGTCTCACTAAGTCACTGAGGCTGGCCTTGAGCCTACAATCCTCCTCAGCCTCCCGAGTACTGGGATTATGGGCATATGCCACAACATCCAGCGCCCTCCTAAAATTTTAACAGAAATGTACACCCAAAGAACCTATGAACCTTGCAGAGGTCTTCACTAAGTTGCTGAGCCTGGCCTCAAACCTGCAATCCTCCTGTTTCAGCCTCCCAAGGACTGGAATTACAAGTGTGTACTACCACACCCAGTACAATTATCTATTTCCAAAAATGCTATTTTACTGAGTCTTAAAAAAAGAAACTCAGAGCCAGGAATCTCAGTACTTGGGAGGCTGAGACAGGAGGAGCACAGGTTCCAAGGCAGCCTCAGTAACTTAATGAAACCCTGTGTCCAAATTTAAAAAATAAAATGGACTGGGGATGTAGCTCTGAGGGAGAATGCCCCTGGGTTCAGTCCCCAGCACCACAAAAAAAAAAAAAAAACAAGCCCAGGGCTCCCAAGGGTCGCCAAAGCTATCCAGCCTCCTAAGGAAGGACGGTGGTAGATCTCTGCAGCTATAGCGGAGCGCTGAGCAGGTGCACCAGGCACCTCCAGAGAGCCTCAGTTGCACCAATGAAAGCTCTTGACCAACCTGGCCGGCAGGTGGGTACCCGTGTGCCAACTTCAAAAGCTGCCCCCGGGGTAGCCAGCTGCTCAGAGATGTTCCCATAGGAGGGTGCCCCTGAGTGGATGAATAAGAACCCCACCCACCCCGTGGTGTGGATGTCCTCATAATCCTCCTGTGCACAGGACTCCCACACCCCCCCCATCATACATGACCTCACGTCGCCCTCCCAGGACCCCCAATGCCCAGGGCACAGATGGAGAGAACTAAATGCCTGTTCCCGCTTGCACAGCCAGTGAGCGGCAGGGCCGCTGCTGATGATGTCAAGTCCCACCATAGCTGCTCAGGGGAAAGAGTGAGTGCTGAACTGGATGTGGTGGCGCACGCCTGCAAGCCCAGTACTGGGGAAGCTGAGACAGGAGGATGGCAGGTTCGAGGCCAGCCTCCACAACTAATGAGACCCTTAGCAACTTAGTGAAACCTTGCTTCCAAATTTAAAAATAAAGTAGGCTTTGGGTGTAGCTCAGAGGTAGAATGCCCCCGGGTTCCATCTCCAGTACCAAGAAGAAGGAAGGAAGGAAGGAAGGAAGGAAGGAAGGAAGGAAGGAAGGAAGGAAGGAAGGAAGGAACTTCCTACATCTGGGTGCAGCAGATTCTCCTAGAGCTTGGAGGAGCTAAGTTCTCTCCATTTCACTAGCCAGGTTTCCACTACCGGGAGAACCCGGGCACCAGGGTCTGGGGAAAGCGCCCAGGCTGCCTGCATCCTAGAGCACAGGGTTCCTGCACTAGGCCATGGTCCACTGCGGATGGCGCTCTTCCGTGCGTTTACTTTTTGGTCCCAGTTGCTGCCCTGTTTGAAGGAAGCCCAGACACAGTCAGAGCTGAGGGACAGTCAGAACAGCAGGACCTGAACTGGCATTTCCAGCAGCTTTGCTGCTGCTGAAATGAGAAGCCCTTTGACTCCCGGGAACAACCCGGCATTATCTCTGCACCCAGGGGCCTGGACTCCCGCATCAGGGCACGCAGTACTGAAGGAGCACCCACAGGAAGGGCCACCTGCCTGCCAGGTCTCCAGTGTCACAGAAGTGGAACCAGCTCCCCAAACTTGCAGGGGACAAGCAAGGGGGCTCAGGAGAAAGGAAAGAGCCGGCTCCCACCCTCCCAGCAGGCGCTTGCAATGGGTGCACTCAGCAAGAGCTTTATTAAGTAAATGTGGAATTGCGACGGTTTCTTTCCTGGAATCAAAACACCTGTGAAGCCAAGGACGAGGAAAACTGCCTTGGGAGAGGAAGGCGCCGGAGCAGGGCTTCCTCGAGGTTAGAATGCCCTCTTTGGGTATGAAATTGCACCAGCAAGAGCGGAGAGCTCTCCAACGGGAAAGGCCATCTGTCAGAGGCATTTGCAGGAACCAGAATTCAAACAGCATCCTAAAGAACTTTACAGAGCCTATATGTCACACAGATGAAAATTTTATTAAGGCCCAGCCAAAGCCGGGCATGGTGACACACCCGTGTATTCCTAATACTTGGGAGGCTGAGACAGGAGGATCACAGGTTCAAGGCCAGCCTCAGCAATTTAGTAAGACCTTGTTTCGAAATTAAAAAATAAAATAAGACTCGGGCATGGTGGCACATGCTTGTAATCCCAGCATTTGGGAGGCTGAGACTGGAGGATCTAGGTTCAAGGCCAGCCTCAGCTACCTAGTGAGGCACTCCACAACTTAGTTAGACCCTGTTTCAAAATAGAGAATAAAAAATAGGGCTGGGGGTATAGCCCGGAGGTAGAATGCCCCTGAGTTCAATCCCCAGTACTGCAAAAAAATAAATAAATAAAATAGGGCTGGGGGGGGGAGCGGTAGCTCAATGGTAGAACACCCCTGATTTCAATCTCCAGTGCCAAAAAAAAAACAAAAAGGAAATCTACTGGGCGCAGAACCAGGACTCCCTCAGCAGGGCTGGACACATACGTTGCCCTGTGGTTGGCGTTCTCCCAGGGAGTTCACAGGTCCTGCCTTCCAGACGACCTGAGAAATGAATGTGAGAGACATACAGCAAACACCAGGCCCCAGCCAGGACAGTGACCAAGTGCCCCCGAGCGGCTTGTCCACGCCGGCTGTGCACACCAACCCTGCAGGGAATTCCTCCACATCACCCTGTCCTTAGCCACACAGGATTTCTTCTGTCTTTCTCACCCAACTGCCTAGCTATCTTACAACATACCCAGGGGCTACCTACTAGAAGCCAGACACTTCTTAATGATTTGGGTGTACCGCCAGGAGCCCCATCATTCTGATAAAGCAACATCCAGAAACTTCATGAGGGCTAACTCACTTTCTCCACTGGACTATATAGGCTTCTCGAGGGCCTGAACAGTATAGTTGTTTCAAGGACTGCCACAGAGCTGGGCGTGGTGGCACACACTTGTAATCCCAGTACTTGGGAGGCTGAGACAGGAGGATTGCAGGTTCACGGCCAGCCTGAGCAACTTAGTGAGGCCCTCCGTAACTTAGTGAAACCCTGTTTCAATGTAAAAGAATAAAATAGGGCTGGGGTAGGGGCACAGCTCAGAGGTAGAATGCTCCTGGGTTCCATTCACAGTACTACCAAATGCTGTGTGCATGTATGTCAATGTCAACATGATTTACATTATGATGTGAGACTATAATGCAACCAATAAAAGCATATTTTAAAAAGAAAAAAAAAAAAGCCGGGCATGGTGGCGCACACTTGTAATCCCAGCATTTGGGACGCTGAGACCGGAGGATCCGGGTTCGCCGCCAGCCTCAGCTACCTAGTGAGGTCCTCCGCAACTTAGTGAGACCCTGTTTCAAAATAAAGAATAAAAAATAGGGCTAGAGGTATAGCTCGGAGGTAGAATGCCCCTGAGTTCAATCCCCAGTACCACAAAAAAAAAAAAAAAAGAAGAAGAAGAAGAAAAGAAAAAAAGAGCTATGGTATCTGACTCTGTGGTTTATGCATCTCAATAAACGCCTGGACAAAACTAACTACTAGACTCTTGGTTGGCTTCGCAAGGTATAAAAACAAGAGATTTGGTCAGTCTCCACACACCGGATCATTCAATCTGCGATACGATAAAGAGTTTATGCTCATTTGGTCCAGCGAGGCCACAGCCATCCACGAGCGCACTGCGTGGACAGCGGTGCTGAGGAGGTAACCTGGAGCTTTCTGGAGGTGAGGTGCTTCTAATGGAGCGGGGACTACAGGTTACATCCACAAGAAACTGTAACTGAAGAGGGAAGGAGCTAAGTGATCCCCAAGAACCAGGAGGAGGGACCTCTGACCTCTTGCTAGCTGGGTCATGATGAGGGGTGACACCTTGATGTGTAGAGACAGGGGCAAGAGGATAGATTCCATGGTGTTCTTGGTGCATGGGGGTGTTCCACACATAGAGCCAGGGGATGGGTTTCGGGTACTGAGGGGCCAGTTTATGGGGCGCTCTCCAGAGACGTCAGGAGTAGAAGGTCAGGCTTTCTTGGGTCTCCCTCTAGACTGTGTGGTCCTTGAAGGCGAGCTACAAAATCTACAAATGCCCTGCGACGCATAACACGGTGCGTGTGCACAGTAGGTGCTAAACAAATGTTCTTGAATGGAGGAATAAATGCAATAGAAGGAATCAGTGGGTAAGTTTAATCCCTCTAGAAGAGGATTCTATAAAAGAGACTCAGGAAAACGCAAAGATTAAGAGAGTCGAGGCAGTTCAAGCTTTTTTTTTTTTTTTTTTTTTTTTTTTGCGGTACTGGGGATTGAACTCAGGGGCATTCTACCTCCGAGCTATACCCCCAGCCCTATTTTTTTATTCTTTATTTTGAAACCGAGTCTCACTAAGTTGCAGAGTGCCTCACTAGATAGCTGAGGCTGGCTGCGAACCCGGATCCTCCGGTCTCAGCCTCCCGAATGCTGGAATTACAAGCGTGCGCCACCATGCGGGGCCAGTTCAAGCTTTTTACCTTGGATGCATACGGTCCATCCCCAAGGGATGTCTCACAACTAACTGCATCTGACCTGGGTTCCGATACCAAGCACTAGGGAAATATTAAAATTTAATACTACAATATGCAAATTCTTCATGACGGGATTTGGGATCCCAGAAGAGCTTTCACGATTCTTTTTTATTTATTTTATTTATTTTGCTTCTAGGGAATGGGAAACACAAGAATCCCAGTTTATCTCTGAATTTGCTTTCTAAATGTGACCGCTTTAAAAGGGTCCTTGGAGCCAGGCGTGCTAGCTAAAGGCCTCGGTGACCAAGTGGCCCCCCAATCCAGCGTCACAGTAGTCTCCTCACCCCATGCCTCCGGCCCAAGCCCCGAGTGGGCGGAGACACTGGCCCTGCCCACAGCTGCCTCTCCACTGCTCCGCCCTCGCCTCCCTGCACCACGGCCTGGGTCCCCGGGGATCCCGGGCAAGCTACCACCCAGGCGGGGCCACGCTGGGGGTCGTGGGGCTGCTGCCCACCGCCTGGTCTCCGCCACACGGGACACGCAGGGAAGGGCGACCCGAGCTGCTCGCCATCTGCGGGCCGAGGTGCCACGGTCTTAGGCAGTGCCGGCAGCGAGACCCGCCCTGCCTCGGTTTCCCTCGCACCAAAGGGGTATGCAGGGCCCGAGTTGTGAGCAGACTCAAGCCAGGACCCCCGACCCCCGACCTTACCTGCGCAGTGGCTCCCGCCGCTGGCCAGGGCGCCCGGGAGACCCGCGCCCGGCATCCTCAGGCCCCGCTGCTCCAGCCCCAGCCGGCACCCCCGGGAGGGAGGCGGGAAGTGGGCGGGGGCGGGGGCGACACGAGGGAGCCTGCTTCCTCCCTGGCCTCGGGCCGGGGCTTCCTCTCCCGCTGGGGGCTGGCGCGGGTGGAACTTCAGGCCCAAAGGAAGTTTGTTTTCACTGTTGCTGTTTCTGGGCAAAAAAACGAGAGGGGAAGTGCGTTGGGGAGGGGAGGCCGGGAGGCCTTCAGGGTGGGCCCCCGGGGGATCCTGATGTGAGAAGCCGGCCTTCCCCTGCAAAACGGGGCCATCGGGAAGGTGGCGAGACCCTGGGGGCCCGGCAGCAGCTATTCAGACATGAAATGTGACTTGGACTTTTAGGATCTGCTGGCCTCCTTCACCCAGTTCCTTCCTGTCCCTCAGGCAGCACCTGCCACAGGACATGGGGACAGGAGGTGTCAGGCAGCCTGTGCCCTGCGGAGCTGGCCAGGAAGGCACGGACAGGACCCCATGCAGACAAACTAAAGAGCTGCAGCAGGGGAAGCGGGAGCCGGAGGCTTGGCGCGGGCCGGGTGTCCCAGGCGGCAGGTAGAAGACAGCGTGGTGACCACAGGAAGACTCTCCCCTGCTGGGACGAGGGTGGCAATGGTGCACCAAAGCCCAGGTGGGAGCTTGGGCACAGCTCGAAGCGGCCATCTACCCAGCCCGATTTCCAGCTCTGGCTTGGTGGTGGAGGGATGCTCCAGGAAACTCTGCACCTCATCTCTACAGACAGAAAAGTTCTAAGTGGCCCCAGGCGTGGTGGTGCACACCTGTCATCCCAGTACTTGGGAGGCTGAGACAGGAGGATGGCAGGTTCGAGGACAGCCTCAGCAATGTAGTGAGACTCTCATCAACCTAGCGAGACCCTGTTTCCAGTTGAGAAATAAAATTGGACTGGGGATGTAGAATGTCTCTGGGTTCCATCCCCAGTACCACAAAAAAAAGAAAAAAAAGTTTTAAGTGAACAAAAGTCTCGCTGCTGGTCCTCACGGGTGTGTGGACATGCCAGCTGTTTCTTCACTAAGCTCTCCCGCCACCCCATCACCCTTCCCTCCTGCCAGGTGTCAACCTGGTCTCCTCCACCAAGGCTCGTGTGAGAAGTCACAGCGGCTCTGGACTTACTGGCAAGACATTGACCGGTCAGAGGTTGGAGACGACCTCCAACCAAGGCTCCGGAGCCTTCTGTCTCAGCGGATTTCCTAGGGGCTCCAGTGGAGCAGGGCGTGTTGAGATGTCCCGTCCAAGGCAAAGGGTCAGTTGTTGTATCTGGCCCCTCTTAGTGGACAGCTACTCAAAACAAAACAGAAGGCACCGCTCCTCTGGATTTCAGAAGCGACGTTTTCCTCACTACAGTAGGGACTCCAGCTCATTTCCCAGATGGTTGAGGAGCTGCTAGTTTGCGGGAGGCTCAGTAGTAGGGTGCTTGCCTTACATGCATGAGATCTGCCCCCAACGCTAGAAGAGGAGGAGGAGGAGGAGGAGGAGGAGGAGGAGGAGGAGGAGGAGGAGGAGGAGGAG
>PVLC010014271.1:0-39509 GCA_004027655.1 Graphiurus murinus
ATTTTAAATAGTTAAGAAAAATGAAAAGAAATGTATTTTATGATACCTGAAAATTATATGAAATACAAATTTCAATGTCCACATGTAAAGTTTTATTGGAACAAATCAACTTATTTCTTATATATTATCTATGACTACTTCATTATTATAATAGCAGATTTGAGTACTTATACCATAGAACTTATGGCCCATAAAGCTTAAAATATTCACTATCTGGTCCTTTACAAAATTGTAGATTCCTGATCTATATTCTTTTTTTTTTTTTTTTTTTGCGGTACTGGGGATTGAACTCAGGGGCATTCTACCTCCGAGCTATACCCCCAGCCCTATTTTTTATTCTTTATTTTGAAACAGGGTCTCACTAAGTTGTGGAGGGCCTCACTAAGTAGCTGAGGCTGGTCACGAACCCAGATCCTCCGGTCTCAGCCTCCCAAATGCTGGGATTACAAGCATGCGCCACCACTCCCGGCTCTGATCTATAGTCTTAATGTTATTTTTGGTCTATATGGGTGTGCTACTATATACCTTTCCCACCTCTGCATTCAGTAATGTCACATTGACAACCTGAAATTAGTCATAGTAGAAATATTTATCACATAGAAATTGGCAATTGCTACAAAGAGCCAGTTATTAAATATTTGTCACCATGCTGCTATTTTATAAAGTTATTGAGGGGGGCAATTATTACAATAAATATGAAAGTTTTGGCTTATAATCAATAATAAGTGACAGCTATTGTTTTTATTATCCTGGTTTTACTCTCTGGATCATTAGTTTTAGATTATTTTCCTTTTGTGGGCTTGTTTCTGAGGCATTAGAAACTCCACTATTACAATCAGTATCTGTATGTTTGTCACATTTCCTGCCTCAAGTTGACTAGAACATAATTGTTTCAAATATGGGCTCTGTGTTATTTATATTGGCTCTCGGCCTCTGTTGAGCAAGAACAGATGAAGTGAATGGGAAAGATAATTATACTTGAGAGAAGACCTAAAGTAAAGGGAGAGAAATAAGCCCAAAGTAACAAACTCCTGGAAAAGCATCCTTTCCTCTCTTTTCCTACCAATACTATCATAGAATCATTCCAGACATTCCTTAGTCAGGTACTCACACTGTTCTGGTCTGGGGTGTACAGAGATGTTAAGCATGGGGTATCTACATTGAAAGACTCACAATCTAATGGGGGAGACATACACATACCTACAATAAGTACATAACACTGTATGAGAAGTCTCCATAGATATGTGAGCTACAATGAGAGTGTGGTCCAGGCCACATTTGAAGCTTGTAGAGGAGAGTGGTAGAAAATGGCTTCACTGAGAGGGTGAATTTGGAGTTGAGTTTTGAAGGATGAATAGGTGCTAGATAGGCTAGGTGAGGTAAGGGAAGAAAAGGAAGAACATTTCTAGGAGGGAAAGAATGTGTGCTCTGGCCAAAAGGCAAAATTAGAAGGATTTGTTCCAGAGAAGAGCATTGGATGGTATGACTATAACCAACATTGAGTGGATCGTGGAAGTAGCAGAAAGGATGGCGGCATGGTCTCAACTTGAGAGAAACTGAAGACATTGAATTGATAGGACATGTTCAAGGGTATAAGGGCTAGTAAGAGGAGTAGGTTTCTGGCTTATTTAGTTATGAGTAGAGGTCAGGATTGGGAATGATTTTTTGATGATCATAGTGATGATGGCAATAGCTGTTAAATTCTGAATGCCTTCTCAGTATTCATTGCATATGAGAAAACTAAAACTACAAAAAGAGAAGTGATTTTTCTATGGTCACATAATTATCAAAGGATGAAGGCAGGATTCAAAGTCTTTGTTTAAACCACTCTTAACTTCCTAATGATGTAAGAGGAACAATATTTGGGAAGGGAAGCAATGAATTTAAAGTATGTAGAGTTTGAGCTATCTATGGAATATTAAGATGGTGGTGTATCCTAAGTAGCAAGAAATACAGGTCTGGATATTAAGGGAGATATCTGGGTTAGAGACAGAGATCACAGTCAGCCCTGAACAGGTGGTCACTGAAGTTCAGCTTGCTGCTCCTTCTCTTCTCTCCTAGCCTTCAAACCAATAGACCCAGTGAACTAATCCATAGCATTACCTGCACCAAACTGGGCACTGATACTACTTTATGCTTGGTTAGTACCTCATATGTAACTGTCATACACATATCTCAGCTGATCCTCTCAGCAATTCTAATATAATAATGAAGAAAAATGTTATGAGCCCCACTTTACAGATAAAGCATCCAGCTTAAGATGACCACCATGAAAGAGGGTAGCAACCGGACAGATAATTGGATCCTCTGTTATTCCTTTGCAGTGTCTCCCCTTACTGGCCTAAATTTTAAAAGAAACAATTACAAGCCTAGTCTTAATTGACCCCATGTATCTTTGAATCCTGAATTGGAAAGAAATTGTGAAGATATGTATTCTTCATTACAAACAATTTGTTCTAAACTGTTTCTCTCTCCCAAAAAGCATTCATTTTTGACCCTGAGATTAATCAGATAATATTCTAGCATTATGTTACTCTTTACAGTTCAAAAAACTATGACTCAACATTTCTAGAGAATTTTCAGAGACCACTGCTAATTGAGTTACTTAATCATACTTTCGTCTACCAATCAGGTGTTTACTTTTCATTTCTTTCCTTTTTGGGACATAGGCCGACAGACTCCTTCGACTGCAACAAGCAGCTGAATTTTACTTGATGCAGGTTGTTGAAATTCACTCTTTTGTGGGCATTGTTAGTTTCAATAGTAAAGGAGAGATCAGAACCCATCTACACCAAATTAACAGCAACGATGACCGAAAGCTGCTGGTTTCCTATCTACCCACTGCTGTGTCAGCTGAAACAGAAGCCAGCATCTGCTCAGGGCTTAAGAAAGGATTTGAGGTACAGTGAAGTATTGGAAGCCTCTATCACCATCACTATTCTTTTCTTCTCTTTATATCTGAGGTTCCTTCTGATCAGGAGGAATCTTTTACAGCGTGGTCACAACAACTTCTGCTACTGGAGAGCAACAGTGGACTATCTTTAAAGTCAAGGACCATGTTTTGTTCACCACTGTACTCCCTGTGCCTCCCAAAGCACCCAGCATATTAATAGCTGCTTAATAAATGCTTATTGAAGGAATTAATAAACGAATGAATACAATGACCAAGGACGAGGATCTTAAACATCATCTGAGTACTTTCTAAACTGTCCCTATTTATTCCAAGACTATCTCAGCTGTGGCCAGTGGGAAAACCCTTGGATTTTCTAGTCAAAATCAGTATATATGTTTCCTGATTATACACATACCACAAGCAATGGTAATCAGGCCAAAGGTATGTCTTAGGACATATCGAGTTTATCTAAACCAGCACCTGAGAAGTGGTCCTGTGTCAAGCATCTGATAGCAAACAAGATACCAATCTGCAGTTGTTGCTGCTCATAGCCAAGTGCTCCTCAACCTAGCAAGTGCTACTCAACCTAAGTGATGTCTACTGACATCACTTAGTTAAAACAATACTTAGAGGCTTTGGGTAGCTCAGTGATAGGGCACATCCTCACTATGCATAAAGCTCTGCGTTCAGTCCAAAGTACCAAAACAACAATAATAATGACAAACTGATGTCTGGCTCTTACCTGCAGAAATTCTAATTCCACTGATCTGGGGGTGGCCTGACTATTAACATTTTTCAATTTTCCCCATCTAATTCTAATATGTAGCCAAGGTTGAGAAGCACTGCCTTAAGCCTCTTATTAGTCACCTAGTGGATCTCGGAGGCAAGGCATACCCCATATCCTGTCCAAAGGACACGGTTCTAAACTTTGAGCACACTGTGGTGATTCCGAAAGGAAGAGCTCCTACCCACAAGCAAACTGGTGGTGGCATGTAGGGTGACAAGTGCTCTGATGGAGTGAAGTAAGGACTGAGAGTGGAGATGGGCACAGAGTATAGGGAGCAGTGGAGGACCTGCCACCCTGGTCCGGAATTTAGAAAGAGTGAAATTCTTAGAAAGGGTGAATTCTTCTGCACAGTAAGTCAATTTGAACTACATTTCTCTTGAAATGACTGATACTCTGTGTTCAGGTGGTTGAAAAGCTGAATGGAAAAGCCTATGGCTCTGTGATGATACTAGCGACTGGTGGAAATGATGAGCACATCAGCAACTGCTTGCTCACTGCACTCAGCAGTGGATCAACCATTCATTCCATTGCCCTGGGCTCTTCTGAGGTTGGAAAACTGGAGGAATTATCACATCTTACAGGTAATATGGTTCAAAACCCTTATCTTTTAGAGCATTTAAGCTTGAATATTCAAAGCACAACCATGAAATGCAGATTATATGCCTCAATTTAAAAATAGAAAAGGTCTTCTTAAAAATACACAACAAATCATTGCTAAAAATCAGTCAAAAGATTTTAATTTTTAAAAATATTTTTCCCTAGAAGATCCAGGTTATATTCATCCAGTTAAAATTATATTTTTATAATTTCTTTGTTAAACCCACCTGAGCACGTATAGTCATGGAGCTAAAAAAGTAAACATGTTTAGGATTACCTGCACTAACTTCTATGAAAGAGATGCACACAATAGTGTAAAATACATATCATTTTTGGTTCTAGGAGAGGCATAGAATAATTTTATCTTATATTCCTTATACTCAGTAAGAATTGAGTATGCTGACTTAATCATTGTAAATTAGTATTTATTGAATTATTTTTGAAGCCCAATGTTTTCAGAATATAAATTTAAATATATAGCAATATAAACCTAAGTTATCCAGGAATTACCTTGATCAAAGACTATTCAACAAGTATTTACTGAGCCCTGATATAGTGGGCAAAATTCTGGGCTTGGCCACTTACCATGTCACTACATAGGATGTCATGCAAACCAAGTCAAACACAGCTTTCACTTCTCTCAAACTAACACTATAACACAAAGAAAATTTGTTAGGAAAGACCTAAATTTCTTGTTGTCATGTTATTTTATCCATTTTAATTATTAATCTCTCAATCATGTATTTCAGGAGGTTTAAAGTTCTACGTCCCAGATAAATCAAGTTCTACTAGCATGATTGATGCTTTCAGTAGAATTTCTTCCAGAACTGGAGACATTTTTCAGCAAAGTATTCAGGTCAGAATTTCCTCAATGTTGTTTTATAGATGAGAAGGGAGAATAGATGAATTGTGCTAATTCACAATTGAACTGCTCCATTCAGCTTATTTGAATATGTAACAGTCTGTGTGTGGAAGGCTTTTACTGAACTTTTTGCTGTCACCAGAGCCACGCTTCACTTTTACCTGATGGTCTGTATTTCTCAGTTCTAGGAGTCATTTTCTGTAATTACTACTTCAGTTTTTCAAGGTCTTGGAAAGGTTATGCATAAAGGAGTTATTCTTTATGACTCAGCACTCATGTAATGGTTGGGGGTAAGGTGGAGGCAAGGCTCAAGAGAAAAATAAGAAACAGTGGATTTAGTTTTAGTTCTATATTAACTTTCCATCCACTGGACAGCATTTTAGTTTTGCTAGTATAAGGAAACTTCCTCTAATGAAGTCATTTTTTTTTTTTTTTTTTTTTGCAGTACTAGGGATTGAACTCAGGGGCATTCTACCTCCGAGCTACACCCCCAGCCCTATTTTTTATTCTTTATTTTGAAACCGAGTCTCACTAAGTTGCAGAGTGCCTCACTAGGTAGCTGAGGCTGACCATGAACCCGGATCCTCTGGTCTCAGCCTCCCGAATGCTGGGATTACAAGCGTGCGCCACCACGCCCGGCATGAAGTCATTTTTAAAGGGTCAATTTTTTCCACATATTTTAAAGATATTTTGGACATAAGTGAATAATGTTTTAAACAGAATTTCATCTTCAGTTTCCTCACAGATGGTGAGTGAACCTGCCAAGTTAATGGCTTGATGTAAACAATGAACTCAGTATATTATTGTTAGGAAATATTTAACATGAAGATTATATGTACCCAGTAAAAGCAATTATCATTAGAAGTAAAAGACAAATGCCCCAAGACTCAATGTAATCAAGCTCTCAAAGGTTAAAGATTCACAAGGAAGCAAGAGAAAAGAAACAAATAGCACATAAGATGTTCCAGTTTGCCTGACAGCAGGCTTCTCAGCAGAAACTTTATAGGCCAAGAGAGAGTGACAGGAGACATTCACAATATTGAAGGAAAAGAAAACTGCTGAATAGGAATCTTGTACCCAGCTTTAGAAATGAAGGAAAGATAAAGCTGGAACAATGTATGTCCAATAGACCTGCCAACAAGAAATGCTAAAGGGAATCCTTCAAACTGAAAGAGATGATGATGAATAAGAGGAAAACATCAGAAGGTATAAAACTCACTGGTAAGAGTAACTATACAGACAAATTCAAAAGTCTATAATATTATAAACATAGGGCATAAACAATTCATATCTTTAGCATGAAGACTAAAGAAAAACAATAAAAATAATAGCTATATTAATATGTTAAGAAGTAGGCAATGTAGAACTATATAAAACATTAAAAATGTAGAAAGGAACAACATAAGTACAGCGTTTTTCATTAGTTTATATTATCTTTTTTATTTATCTGTATAACCACACTATTTTTTTTATTTGGTACACTATAATTTTACATCACATTGGGGTGTAGAGCATTTGAAAAATACATGCACACAGCTTTTAGTGCTCTCCCCACTGGGTCTTTCCCCTTCCGTTCCCCTCCCCATCCATATCTTTGAGATTGTAATTCTTAATTTTGTATACATTCATAGCATTATTTCAACTGCTACATTCTTTATAACTTTGTCCCCCCTTCCTCCCTTTCCTAATGATCACGCTATTTTCCTATACTTCAGAATAGCTTGTTATAATCAAATAATGTTTTTGTAAGCCTTTTGTAAGTAATAAGCAAAGAATCAAAACACACTACCAGAGTAAATCACTTAACCACAATGGGAGACTATGAGAGAGGAGAAAAGAAAGAAGGAAATTACAATAAAACTAGAAAACAAGTTCCAAAGTGGGGGTAGTAAGACCTTACCTATCAATAATTACCTCAAATGTAAAATAATTAAATTCTCCAATTAAAACATAGTGGTGAAATTGATTTTTAAAAAGATTCAATTATATGTTACTTACAAGAAACTCATTTCACTTCTATGCATACACATAGACTGAAAGTAAAAGGACAGAATAAAGTATCCCATGCAAATAGAATCCAAAAGAAAGCAAGAATAGCCATACTTATATCACATAAAATAGGCTTTAAATCAAAAGCAATAAAAAAAAGATATAAGAAAGTTCATTATGCAATTATGACAGGGTTAATTCAGCAAGAGGAAAAATTATTCTAAAAAATATATACACATAATATCAGAGCACCTACATACATAAATAAAGTATTAATGGACCTAAAGGGAGAAATAGACCCAATAAAATAATAGTAGGGGATTTAATACCTTACTTTCATATATCCAGACAGAAAATCAACAAGAAACTGTCTTTACCCTAGACCAAATGGCCCTAACAGATAGCTAAAGAACATTTCATACAATAACTGCAGAATAAACATTCTTCTCAAAAGCATATGGAGCATTCTCCAGGATAAATCCTATGATAGGCAGCAAAACAAGTCTCAACAATTTTTTTAAAATTGTAATCACATTGAGTATATTTTCTAATGAAAAGGCAATAGGACTAGAAATCCATAACAAGAAAAATTTTAGAAACTATACATATATATGGAAATTAACTTAGTCTTGAACAACAAATCAATCAAGAAGGAAATTTAAAAATTGATTGAAACAAATCAAAATGAAAACTTAACATACCCACACCGATGGGATATTGCAAAAGCAATACTAAGAAGGAAGTTTATAGCAATAAACCTGCATCAGAAAATCAGAAAGATCTCAAATAAATAATCTATTAGTGATTCTTAAGGAATCATAAAAATAAGAACAAACCAAACCCCAAATTAGTGGAAGGAAAGAAATGATAAAGACCAAGGCTGGGGTATGGCTCAGTGGTAAGTGCTTGCTTAGCAAGCATGAGGCCCTAGGTTCAATCCCTAGTACCACAGGAAGAATGAACGAAGAAAAGGAAAAAAATAATAGGAAAAGAAAAGAAATAATAAAGATCATAGTTGAACTAAATCAAATGGAAACTAAAAATCATAATATATAAGATCAATAAAACAAAGAGTTGATTCTTCAAAAAGAAAAAACAAAAAAGACTAAAAAGAGAAGACTCAACTAGATAAATAAACAAGTAAATAAATACATAGGAAAAATGGAGACATTGCAACTGACACCACAGAAATACATATTCATTAGAGTTTATCATAAATGATTATATATCAATTTTTTGATAATCTAGAAGGAATGGACAAATTTCTAGACATATAACCTGACCAATATTGAATTATGAAGAAATAGAAAACTTAAATACACCAATTAGAAAACTTGAATAGTACCAAGATGGATCAGTAATAAAAAGTATTCCATGAAAGTAAAGCTCAGGACCAGATGGCTTCACTACTAAGTTTTATCAAACATTTGAACAAGAACTAATGCTAATTCTTAAAATTTTTCAAGAAATGGAAGGGGAGGGAATTTTTCTGACCATATTATATAAGGTCAGCATTATCCTGGTATCAGAACCAGACAAGGACACAACAAAAAAAGAAAGTTGCAGGTTGGTTCCCTTGATGAATACAGATATGAAATTCCTCAATAAAAAACTATCAAACCAAATACAAAAGAATATTACAAACATTGTTCACCATGACCAAATGGGATTCATCCCAAGGATACAAGGATAGTTCAATATATCCAAATCAACAAACATAATACACATTAAACTAAAAAAGCTTCTGCTCATCAAAGGTAAATAGAAAACTTACAGAATAGGAGAAAATGTTTGCAAACTATACTTCTGACAAGGGGATGATATCCAGAATATATATGGAACTCCAAAAAGTCAATAGAAAAAAATAATGCAATATAAAAAATGGGCAACGGACCTAAGTAGAAGAAAGGATTTTTTAATATTTTCTCCATAAAGAAATGATAAATGCTTGAGGAGATATGTTTTACTTGATTTAAACACTTCACAGTATATATCTGTATCAAATATCACATGGTACCTCATAAATATGTACAATTCTAATGATTTTATCAGTTAAAATAAATTAAATTTTAAAAAGAAAAGAAGTAAAAATTGTGAATTATAAATGATAGATATAGATTAGACTACAATCAACTTTCCTGCTGATAATTCTCAGTAACCTTTGTACCATATTATTTCCTCTTGAATATGGAATAAAAATGTCAAAAAACATAAAACACCAATTGAATATAAAATATCATTTATATGAACTCAAATTAGCCTTAGCATTCCTAGTGCTGGCTGCCTCTCCCTAGTTGCTCCTATGTCATTAGTCCCACTAGACTGAGAGCAGCAGCCGTCTCTAAAACCCCTTCAGTGGCCCAGGGCCCAGCACAGTGTAAAATACAGCAGTTGGCAACACAGATGCTTGTTACATTGTTCAAACAAATAATCTACAATACCTTTGTTGCCATCTGCCAACATTATCCTAAATGCTTTCTAGGTTTGAGCAAGTTTATAAAGTGCTTCTAATGTGTTTAATAACAAGTATCAGTTTTCAAAGATCAAATGAAATAATGTATGTGAAGCATTTAGCACAGTGTCAGGCATACATATGCAATCTTTACATATTATACACATGTGCATAAACACACAGACATTCATATGTGGGCAGTTCAGTATGAATGACTAATTATTTTGTTTAAATGTATCACAGTCCAATTTTTTTATGTCTTAATAAAATATGTAAAAGTAAGCCAGGTATGGTGGCACATGCCTATAATCCCAATACTTGGGAATCTGTGACAGGAGGATGGCAGGTTTTAAGCAAGTCTCAGCAACTTGGTGAGACCCTTAGCAATTAGGGAGACCCTGTTTCAAAATAAAAAATAAAATAGGGTTGGGGTGTGGCTCAGAGGTATAATGTCTCTGAGTTCATTCCTTAGTATCCCTCAAATGTCAAAATATCTGGATATATTCATACAAACTTAAGCAATTTAAGTATATTCACAAATAAAAATTTTAAAAATCTTGTTATTAAAATTGATGATCTAAGGCCAGTTGTGATTTGGATGAAAGATAATATGAGAGCAACTAAATTATTGTTTATAAAGAATAATGAAGTGACATTTGCATTAACTCTAACAAAATATTTTATGGTCACTTACATAATATATAACATTTTGCTTTGGCAAAGTATTTTTATATGAAAAATTATTTATACAACTATAGTATATGTTAGAATTAAATGATTATTTTTACAAATTTATTTTTGTTTGTCTTGAAAGTAAAGAAAAAGGAGTGATTGTGTACGCACTGTATATCTTCACACATATATTCTCTTTAACAGCTTGAAAGTATGGGTGAAAACGTTAAACCTTACCATCAGTTGAAGAACACTATGATCGTGGATAACAGTGTGGGTAATGACACTATTTTTCTAGTTACGTGGCAAACCAGTGGTCCCCCTGAGATTGCATTATTTGATCCCACCAGAAAAAAGTACGACACGAACAATTTTGTCATCAATCTAGCTTTTCGGACAGCTAGCCTTCAGATTCCAGGAACTGCCATGGTAGGTGTTTATGAGCTTGTTTATAATAACAATGTTTAGCTGAGTGTATGACTTTCAGTTGAATCACATGATTAAATATAAAGGAAATTTTGTTTGGATATATCAAAACATTGAATTTATGGAAGTATTTAGTGGATGTTAAAAATGTAAAAGGAGAGACAGGAATATATTCAGAACTTTAAATATAGGATAAAGCTTCTCAGGCCAATGGTGGAAATTAGTACTTCCAGTAGAGGAAATTTTTTTTTCCTAGCTTACACCTTTCTTTACATAATCTATAGATGCATACTTTTCTATGTGCTTAGCAAAAATACTCTATCTAGAATTTATCATAGGAACAATGGAATACATATGTTTTTGAGCGCCTAGTGTATGCTGGGTCTTGTAGGTTGTTTACAATATTTACAATAAAATTCAATGATAGGCGTCAGGACAGGGGATTGTTGAGGCACACAGAAGGCTGGGAAGGAGGACATCAAAATGGAAATATGGGGGGAAAGGGACCAGAAGGTATGATATTCTGGGAAGAGGTACTGCATAGAAAAGTTCAGAGGTAAAAGAACATGATTGTTCATAGAACTGCAAGTAGTTCAATATGGATGAACTCCAGAGTACTGTAGAAGCTAGGACTATAGGGGAGTGATGAGCCAGGCAGATAAACAGGAGCATGTCAGCAAGGGCTCTGCAGGACAGTAAAGAGAGTAAAAGCTTGAATCCCTGAAGGTGAAAGAGAACCACTGACAGCTTTAAGCAGGACTGTGTGCTCTTGTACTGCCTGAATTCAGTGCCTTATCACACACTAACTTTCCCCTTATGACTGTTGGCAGCCTCTGAACTAGCCTGCATGACTCCGACTGGCGTCCCTCCAGTCCACTCTGCTCCTCTATCAGAGTGATCCTTGTGAAGCACAAATCTGACCAATCTCACTCCAATTCAAACCTCCTTGGTAGTTTCAGGATAAACTCCAAGTGGTGACCATTACACACCAGGACCTTTATTCTTACCCTTCTTCCCAAATACCCTGTGCTCTGCTCCTTCTGAACCCTTCTGCAATTCATCATATTCTTTTCACACCTGTGCACAGAGGCCAGGAACACTACCCCTCCCTCTTGTTCCCTTTGCCTGACCCTTTAGTCTATATTAGGTTCCCTTTACCAGAATACCAAAGAGAACTTTTTTTTTTTTTCGGTACTGGGGATTGAACTCAGGGGCGCTCTACCTCCGAGCTACACCCCCAGCCCTATTTTTTATTCTTTATTTGAAACCAGGTCTCGCTAAGTTGAGGAGTGCCTCCCTAGGTAGCTGAGGCTGGCCACGAACCCAGATCCTCCAGTCTCAGCCTCCAGAATGCTGGGATTACAAGCGTGTGCCACCACGCCCGGCTCCCAAAGAGAACTTTTTGACGTGGAAGTCCTGGCCTTGTGTCTGTTACCAATGTTATGACTTCAAAACATAACAGAGATTATCTTGATGCTTGAATCAGACTTCACTGGAAAAGGGCAAAACACAAGAATCCTGATGAAGAGGCTGGGGGAGGGGTGGCACTTTAAACCCCCACCCTAAGTCTCACCTTAACCCACTGCTTTTCTCTGTTGTTTCCTCCTGATTCTTCTGGGGTTTAATAAGGAGCAGCAGCAGGAATCAGGAAAAAAGTAATGTATATACACATTAATCAAAAGGACATATTTGGCTATTTTGTAAATCTCAGACCTTTTATTTCAGACTTGCTTTTGGAGGTTTCTCCCAGGTAGTCTAGGTAGGCAAGAGAGTGGTGCTGGACACAGACATTGTACAATCCTGACTTATTAAGAATAGTAAGAGCCGGGCGTGGTGGCGCATGCTTGTAATCCCAGAATTTGGGAGGCTGAGACTAGAGGATCCGGGTTCGAGGCCAGCCTCAGCTACCTAGTGAGGCCTTCTCCAACTTAGTGAGACCCTGTTTCAAAATAAAGAATAAAAAAAATAGGGCTGAGGGTGTAGCTCGAAGGTAAAATGCCCCTGAGTTCAATCCCCAGTACCACACACACACAAAAAAAAATAGTAAGTCCTTTTCTTGATGCTTAATAGTGTGTGTGATTTTTGTTGTTTGAGCTTTCTGGGCTGGGGATTTTAGGGAATAGGAGGAAAGAAGAATATAGTCATATAGCCTTTTAGTCCAGATTGTTTTCACAAATCCTAACAGTGCACTTAATTGTATATAGTTTTCTGAATCATGAAAATTATTAAAAACATTGAACCTCCTTTTGGAAGAAGGGGCCAAGATTAATAGTTGCAAAGTACTTTGAGGCTGGACAATGTTATTGTTAATAGTCTAAAAATATGAATCAAGCTGTATTCTCCCTCTTCCAAATAACCAAATAAGCCCAGGAAATTATACCTAACAATAAAAGTGCATGTTAGTCACCCCTTAACCAATATCACTTTCCCTAACATCCTTTTTTAGTATTTTTTAAAATGCAACATCAACAAAACAAGAGCAAAAAAAAAAACCCTTAAAGTCTTATATGTATGTTTTAAATTTATGTGTTCCTTTATTTTTCTCCTAAATATTTTATAAAACAAAAAGCCTTTGTTTTGCAGCCTGGACACTGGACATACACCCTGAACAATACCCACCATTCTCCTCGGGATCTGAAAGTGACAGTGGCCTCCCGCGCCTCTAGCTCCACTGAGCCCCCAGCCACTGTGGAAGCCTTTGTGGAAAGAGATAGCACCCATTTTCCCCATCCCATGATGATCTATGCAAATGTAAGAAAGGGGTTTTATCCCATTCTTAGTGCCACTGTCACTGCTATAGTGGAGCCAGAGATGGGAGATCCTGTCACGCTGAGGCTTTTTGATGATGGAGCAGGTAAGGGAGAATGTCATGGCATTTTTTTATGTTCCCACAAGTTGCCTTGTTATGATGAGGTTGCAACAATATTAAGTTTATTTATAAATTTCCTTCAATTAAATTAGTTTTCGATCATGTCAGATTCTCATAGAATCCTTGCCATACAGGCTAACTTGGGAAAAGGGAGTCACCACGAAGCTCTTCAGAGAGGCCGTGCCTGAGCAAAAGGGTGGGAGGAAGCTGCTTGATGCCTTGGCCTTGGCTTCCGCATAGCCAGTGACACTGGCCACTGTCACTTCATGAGATCACGCAGGGACAGGTGTGACCTCGTGAAGTATGTGTAATCCTTATGATGTGCCTATCTATATTCCTTTAAGGTTGGCCAGTTTTACTTCTCACTGAAAAGTAAATCAGACTGGACAATCAGACAGAACAAATGGAAACTCACAGAGGGAGATGCAGTGACAGTGAACTCTTATTTTCCTTGGACCTGGTCCTGAAGGAAAAACTGGAAATTGAACCTATGACCCTTGAGGTGGCCCTAGACTATTCTTTGGCCAAGTAGCCGGGTTGCTGAGAGGGCACAGCCTATCTCTGGCACTGCCAGAGCCACTGCCTTTGATGTGTGTGATTTGGTCATAAGAAGACCAGGCCAGCAAGCTAGTGAAACCAAGACAGAGATTTCCCCAGCACCAAGAAAACAAAGTAGAATAAGAAAACCCTACTTCAAAGCTCTCATTCTGCACAAATGGAGTTCAGAGCCCCTTTTTATCAAGTTCAGACAGCATAGCATCAGGCCAGGCAGACAGCAGTACTTGAACTCTTCCTGACTAACTTTTATTGACTGTAAAAAACAAACACTTGTCATTCTGACTCTCCTGTCTCCTATTCTGTTCTTTTCCTAAATTCTCAGAATGACAATAGACCTCAGAGTCTACTTTTGGCAGCCCAAGTGTCTAATCTCCTAATAAAATTACATACCTTTGCCATTATTTCAAAGTTGTTTTTTTCCCCAAGATTCTCTGGTTTGGCATCCCCACCATAACTTGCTGTAAGTGATCATGTATGATGTTTATGAATAAAAGCTCATTCAGAGGACTTTAGTTCAATTTCCCTCTGGAGGATACTGGAGAAGTTTTCTTGTTGCCTGGATCCACATGAACTTCTCGTGTTCTGGTTGCTTATGCATGACCCTACCTTTCTTTTTTTTTTTTTTTTTTTTTTTTTTTTTCTTTTTTGTAGACAGTCCAAAAATGCACTTTGCAGAATGTTTATCCCTTGCTCCAGCCTGTGAGTTGGCCTGGAGAACAAATCTTTCTCTCTTGGGAATATCACCTGATTCAACTCAATAAGGTTTTATATTTGTTTCCTGGAATCATTTCACGGTTTGATATCTACATTGATAACCTAGTGGGAAAAAAAACTGAGAAACATTGCTTAGGCATCAAAGTATAAATTTAGCCCCCCCCCCCTCATACTTAACACACAGATATATAGTTATCTAATATTTTTTTAATAAAGGAAACAGTATCTGCTAGGTATAATGAACAATAATAAAATATATACTCAAGATCCTTTATAATTTATAGTGTACTTTCGTATCCATACTCTCAAATAATCATAACAGCCCTGTGAGATAATTATCCCCCTTCTGTAGATAATAAAACTGAGGCTCAGAGACATTAATCTTCAAAGCTACTAAGCGGCAGATCCAAACCTTAAAATCAATTTTCCCTTCTCCCAAACCAATGTTCCTTCCCCACTTCTTTCTGCTTCGGTGACTAAAAGAGGTGGTAGTGGTGACCATGTTATGGAGAGATTCTCCTTCACGATTTCACAACAATTATAGACCATCTAATGAGTCATCAAACCAGTAAATATTAAGATTTGACTTCTTTCTGTTTTCTAAATCTACCTTGATAATTAAATGCTGAGTACCTATTGTATTTAAATGTACTCCTATTTTTCTCATGTTAAGGAGCCTGCCCCTGCAGCAGAGCAGAGGAGGACTCCTCAGCACTTTAGCGATTATTTGTTGCTGGGATACAGGGTGGGTGTGTGGTGAGAGAACTGGATCCACCTCTGGGAGAGGACCAGCTGCTTATCCAGGGAGGCTACCTGCACTTGTGTGGTGAATGTGGCCTGCACTTGGGCTAAGTTGCCCATCCCACTGCTTCCCAGGGTGGGGGGAGGGGCTTCCTGCCATTCAGTTGTGGACTTGGCTTGTAATTAAATGCTCTCTGAGGGTCAGTGCTAAAGGGAAGGAGTCTAGCACTGGCCAAGCTTTCAGAATGTCCCCTGAAATATGGCACTGTGGCCAGAACCAAAGCCTGCCTAATTCCAGGCCAGCAAGTCTCTTAGAATCTAGAATAACAGTTCCACCTACCCTTTAATGAGGAAAGCAAGTAATTCCACATGATTTTATTGACTACAAAAGTTCTCTTTTTAAAACAGAGCTTCTTAATCAAATAGTTTCAGATCATTAAACCCTTAAAGTTGTATGAAAATGTATATATGTGCACATGTCCTTATTTCTTGGGGACAGAATTGGGCTTCTTTATGCACTTCGTTTCTATGAAAAACTAGTATTACTTTCAATGATAGGAATTAGAACTTTCGAGAAAGTTTTTTGTTTTTTGTGGTACTGGGGATTGAACCCAGGGGTGTTCTACCTCTGAGCTACACCCCCAGCCCTATTTTTTATTCTTTATTCTTTATTTTGAAACAGGGTCTCACTAAGTTGCTGAGGGCCTCAGTAAGTAGCTGAGGCTGGCCGCAAACCCGGATCCTCCAGTCTCAGCCTCCCAAATGCTGGGATTACAAGCGTGTGCCACTACCCCCAGCTTGAGATGATTTTTAAGAGTTATATTAACATTGAAGTAGATACAGTTCATTCACCTTTAGGAAATAATGTTTAGAGGCTAAGGAATCACAGGAAAAAATTATGGAGCTGTTAGATTTTAAATCACCTGACAATATCAAAAGTATCTATAACCATGATAAAATATGCTAAAATGGAAATAAAAAGAGGAGAAAATCTTATTTATAATAATACTAAATATTAGGAATCAACCATGACAAGAGTTGACATTGAATTTTTGTCTTATATATACAGGTGCTGATGTTATAAAAAATGATGGAATTTACTCAAGGTATTTTTTCTCCTTTGCTACAAATGGTAGATATAGCTTGAAAGTGCATGTCAATCACTCTCCCAGCATGAGCGCCGTAGCACACTCTATCCCAGGAAGTCATGCTATGTATGTGCCAGGCTACATAACAAATGGTAAGAAGCATGGGCACTGTTCATTTGAGTAATATCATTTCATGTATCTGTGTGTGTGTGTGTGTGTGTGTGTGTGTGTGTGTGTGTGTGTGTGTGTGTTAGGGAGAGAAAGGGAAAGAGGAGGGAGGGAGGGAGGGAGAATTTCAAAACTCTTTATACTTAAATCAATATAATTTGCTGACTATCTCTCCAATCCTCAATAGTTTATAGTAGTCAATAACAGGCAATAAGGAATTCACATAAATCATTCCTACCTTCATTTAAGTACCTGTTTTGGCCTCTTTCTTGTCACTGTTTGATTAGAATTACTAAGGGATAAAGAGATTTATTGAGATTTCTAAGCTTTGACTCCTATATTTACTCTGTGGAGATTTAGGCAAGAGAAAGAAGAGAAGCTGCTAGTAGCTAAAAGAAGGAAGCAAAGAGCCCAACTAATCTACGCAGGAAATGAGTTCCTAAATAAGCTTGGATGTTACAGAAAGATTAGTGACTCCTGAAGAAGTTCTGTTTTCCTTCAAGATAAAAATGTCAAATAAATAGAAGATACACATATTTAAAAAACAAAGACAAAAACATCATTATTTTAGTCCTTGATGGGAAGCAGTAGTTGAAATATATCAAACAAAAATATCTTGCTGTAGTCTCTCTCAAAACAATCTCAAAACCAATTTTATGAATACTATTCATATATTTTAGCAGTTATAACCATTGCTTGGGCTGGTCTGTAACATGATTCTGTACTTTTTGTTCTATATATACTTCTCACTAGAAACTAATCTGGGTGCTACAATGAATAACATGATGCACCGCTGATTGCATTCTCTGGTCTTTATTCCTGCTGCCTTGTACATGATACATTCTCACCTATATTTAAAGTAATTTGTACTTCGAAACTATTCTAAATCAGTTTGCAATGTAACATGGTTTTATTGTATAGGTGTGATTTTTGAATCTAGATGCACTACATTGTTTCTAGGAAGTTATTTCCTTTTTTATTTATATATAACATTTTTGAAAACCAACTTGGTGACAGGCTTAGGAACCCAGGATACCAAGTAACAAGCCTGACTCTTACCAAGCAGTTTCAGGCTACTGACTATCTTTTTAAAACTCATGAGTTTAAAGGATGCAAATATCAGTATCTAGTATATAGCAAGATTAGATATGTTCACCTATGGTTTTATTTGTTTAATTCATATGGGCCCTTAAGAGCACAGAAAAGAAAAGGTTAGGATTCCCTTGCCATTCCTACTACTCATAGCACTGACTTCAGCTCATTCACAGGTTATGACCTTGAGCACACACTTCTCTGTCAAAGGGGTGCTGCTCCATTTTCATGCTATCAAACATCCAGACATAGCGGCATCTGTACCCTTGCTTTCCTCTCCCAAGACCAGTGTCTCCAGTGGATCTGCTCCAGATCCCACCCAGGTGCCTTGAGAGCTCTTCCTTGCATTATCCCTCTCTACTGTCCTCTCTGAGCAACATTCAAGCATGTTTTATTATTTTACATATATTTTTAAATTATTAGTCACTTTGAAGCTGTTACTGGCCTCTCTACTCCCTATCATCCAATCCCTTGAAATTATCCCACATCTGTCAACTGTTCTTCATCACCTCCAATTTGCAACTTTACTCTCTGCAATCTAACTTCCACCCAAATCCCCACAGGAATTGCTGTGGCCCTAGTTGCCAAGAGCAACCCTGCTGCTAAGGCACAGTTGAGCCTTCATTTTCCCTGGCTTCAACAGAATCTAAGGACCAACAATTGACTTCATCCTTGCCATTTCCTGGTTTCTATGATATCATGGTCTCCTGGTTACCTCTTATTCTCTGGATTTTTTTTGGGGGGGGGAGGGTCAGGCTCTTTTTCCAGCTCCTCCTTTTTTATCAGGTCTTCAAATGTTGGAAATTTTCAGAGCTTAATCCTGACCTCTTCATCCACCATCTAAGCTGCCGTGCCTCGGTTGGAGCTGTGTGACTTTGAGCACGAAGCTAGCTTCTGTGTATCTCAGTTTCATCATCTATAAAATATGAGGGTAATATTTATTCTCTCCTCATAGCCTTACTAAGAAAATCAAATAATTGACACATATAAGGTACCTAGAAAAAGTGCCTTGTATATTCTAAGCCCTCAAAAAATACTAGTTATCATTACAGTTAAATTAGGTAATTTCATTAATCTATATGGCTTCAATAATATCAGTATGCCAATATCTTCCAAATTTATAACTTTGAAATTATTAAATGCAGCCAAAATGCTTTTTTGATCTTTAAATCCTTTTCTAACTGGCTCTGATATTTTATAGGAATCAAACTGTGTCACTTAATTTTTGGTCTCTTCTTCCTTAGCCTGCTTCTCCTCCCTAATTGCTCCAATTAGAAACCTGGGAGATACTTCCTTTCAAACCCAACTTTTAGCCAGGTGTGGTAGTGCATACTTGTAATCCCAGTACTTGGGAGGATGAGACAGGAGGATCACAGGTTTGTGGTCAGTCTCAGCTACTTAGTGAGGCCCTCTGCAACTTAGTGAGACCCTGTTTCAAAATAAAGAATAAATAATAGGGCTGGGGATGTAGTTCAGAGGTAGAATGCCCCTGGGTTTAATCCCTAGTACCACAAAAAACAAAAACAAAAACAAACAAACAAAAAAAAAACAAATACAAAACACACACACACACACTTTTGTTCTTTCATCATTCTATATTCAAGCCCATTGTCACCTTTTTTTTTTAACTTTGTCTCCAAAATACATCTTGAATTGCCCTTTCTCACCTACTCTCATGGCTATCTCCCATCTCCTCAAGCTATATTCTCTCTCATCTGAACTACTGGATGCCCTCTAAGTTGCCCCCTTGTTCACTGAGCTTTAACCCATCTCCTACTGAGCAACCAGTGTCCTGTTAGAAAGTTAATATGATCATGTCATTCCCTGCTTCCCCACAGTATGTGAGATTAAAATCTAAAACTACTACACAGACCTACAAGGTCCCACAGGAACTTCTTTCTCCTGTCTCATCTCAAACTAATCTTCTCTCCCTCTCCTCTCCCCCTCTCCTATCTGCTCCTCTTCTCTCTCCTCTCTCTCTGTGGTAGCGATGACATCCAGGGCTTCACATTTACTAGACAAGTGCTCTTTACCACTGAGCTACATCCTCAGCCCCTCTCCCTCTTCCTTCCTTCCTTCCTTCCTTCCTTCCTTCCTTCCTTCCTTCCTTCCGTTTATACTTTTATTGGTGCAACATAATTATACATCATATTGAGATTCAAAGTAATACAAAGTTACACGTATGCATCACTTGGTGTATTTCCCTCCATATACCCTCTCCTCCTTTCTTTAGTTTTCTAACTTACAAAACTCTTCCACACCTCAGAGTTTTTCCAGAAGCTGTTCCCTTTGCCTGGAATGTTTTTGTCTCCACTCCTTATAGGGCAGACTTCTCAACTTTTTAGGAAATTTTCAAATGTCACTTCCTTGATACCACTCTAAATTATATGCCGGAGTCCCTTTCTTTCTTAGCACTCTGCCTTTTTGCCTTCTTATGCTTATCACAATTCATAAATGTATACGTACTACTAACATGATTAACATGACTATGAATGCTATGAGGGATATTTCTTGCATGTGATTACTGGCACAGCATAGACCCTTGATGCAGTGAATGAATGGATTATTGAATACATAAACTCAGTCATTCTAAAGGTATGGTTTAAAAGAGACTTTAGAAAGCCTCTCTATAATCAATCCAGACTCTGTTACTGTAATCTGTTATTTTGGCTATTCTTCTGTGACTCAGGTAATATTCAGATGAATGCGCCAAGGAAATCAGTGCACAGAAGGGAGGAGGTGCAGAGGCAGGGCTTCAGCCGAGTAAGCTCTGGGGGCTCCTTCACAGTGCTGGGGGTCCCAACCAGCCCCCATCCTGATGTGTTTCCACCATGCAAAATTACTGACCTGGAAGCTGTAAAAACAGAAGAGAAAGTGACCCTGTCCTGGACAGCACCTGGAGAAGACTTTGATCAGGGCCAGGGTAGGTTTGCTGTTTTCATTACTTGTTTCTGCACATAACATTTTTCTAATAACTCAGGTTAAAACTGAAAAAGCTGAAGAGGGCTGTCATAAAAAGCTCTGAGCTTCTGATCAGGTCTTAAATCCTGAAGTCCGGGGACAAGAGTGAGTCGGCTGCCTCATGAGTGAAAAAGCCCTGTTGACTCACTGGCACTCGCCACACAAACACCACACATTATAAGGTGGCCTGTCCAGCAGAAATGGGTTCTGCATTCTAGAAAGTGTACTTCCAAGTACTGGAAGTGACTAGCTTCCTGAAAATTTGCTAGTCCATATTCATGTATTTACACGAGAGGTTTAGGGGAATATTTCTCATGGCTCATGCAAACTTAGGTGCATTTTCCTCTCCCACTTCTGGCTGTCATTTTTGTTAAGGAGGCTGGGAGCACTCCCCACATCAGGGTCTTTTTTGCCCTTGCTTGAGTGGACTTTGATGGATACCTTCTGCTTTCCTTTTTTCTAAGGCATATGCTAACTTCCAAGGCTTCCATTTGCATCATCTTTTTCCAAATTTTTACCCAACTGTCACAAAACCATTTATTGAGAAAATTTTACTTTTATTTCCCCCCATTAATTTGAATTCTACCTTTACCATATACTAAATTCCTGAGTACATTTTAACTATTTTTGCATATATAAGTCTGTTCGTGCTCTAGTGCCACAGATTTGAGTTACTGAGGCATTTTAGTGTTTTCATAACGGCTAGTGTTAGTTCATCTGCATTGTTGTTTTTTAGACTTCATATGGCCATTTTTATCATTTATTTTCTATATAAACTTTACAATATACTTCACTACTTAAAGCAAGAACTGGGGTTATTTTAATAAAATCACATAACATTTACATAACAGCTTAGGGAAAATAACACCTTTATTATGTTGCAGCTTGTTTTCAAAAAACTTCAGTCATCATGCTCAGGTTTTAGTATGAGTATGTACTGTCTTAAAATTTTACTCTTATTCATATATCTTGTTATGTTTATTCCTAAATATTTTTTACTTTTTCATTGCTATTCTGTGATTTAACCTCTCCATTTATTTTTTTTTATTACAGCTACAAGCTATGAAGTAAGAATGAGTCAAAGTCTACAGAGTATTCAAGATGATTTTAACAAGGCCATTTTAGTGAATACATCAAAGCTAAGTCCTCAGCAAGCAGGCACCAAGGAGATATTTACATTCTCACCCAGCCTTTTTACAAATGGACCTGAACATCAACCTCATGGAGAAATGCAAGAAAGCCATAGAATTTATGTAGCCATTAGAGCAGTGGATAGAAACTCTTTAAAGTCTGCTGTATCTAACATTGCTCAGATATCTCTGTTTATTCCTCCAAACTCTGTTCCTGAACTTGGAAGAGATTCTCTTATATTGAAAGGAGTTTTAATAGCAATAAGTTTGATAGGGATCATCTGTCTTATTATAGTTGTAACACATTATACTTTAAACAGGAGAAAGAGAAAGGATGAAAAAGAAAATGGAACAAAATTACTATGACCAAATAAATGTACATGGTTCCTCTTAGATGTAAGAGCCGTGGCCTCCGTACTTTGCAAAAACATACCAACAAAGTAAAACTAACAACAAAACTGTATTAAATGTATTGTGTTTTTTTCACAATACATATTATATTTTTATATACTAGTAAAAAAATCCATAATACTCATTTTTGGGGGGAATCAGAAATCCTTAATCTTCTGTACAGAAAAATAATAAAAATGTTTTTCAAGGTAATGCCTTTAAAGGCAAGGGCAAAGTTGAATCAGAGTCAAGAAAAGCTTTATTTTACTGAAGTGGAAAAAGAGCTCCAAGTAGAGAAGAGGGGGTTAGGTCTGAATTATGCAGGATAACTGCCTATATAAAGCAACTGTTTAGTTACTTTGATTAATTTCTCATTTCTCCTTATCTGTGCAGAGCAGGTTGCTTGTTTATGACTGGCAATCAAGCTTCATGTTATATATGAAACCTCTATTATAAAGTTCTTTATCTCTTGTCATTTGGTTAAATACACTACAGATCAAATCCCACCACTAATGCTCAAAGAAATGTTTTTTCACTGTAAGAGGTAACCTTAAAATGTGGCTATTATCCTTGTCCCTTCTCACACTGGTTTGTAATAAAGATCCATCGAATTTATTGTTTATAAGTTTCTATTCCCATCAAAGCAGTTTTTCACAGTTATTGTATTGGGAACAATTGAATGAAAATGGTGGTAGCCCCTTTAAATGAAGAAAGGCACTGTTTTGCACTCATTTTAATACATATATAGACCACATAGTTTTATTCCAACCAAAGAAAAAGTGGGGAAGAGAGACTGATCTTTGGAAATTACTAGCAGATTCTGTGCTTTGGTTAAGTAAGAGTCTTTTTTCATCATGGGTAGGGGAAAGGGGAAACACAGGTCACAAGGAAAGAATCACCATCTTTCATATAATTTTAATTTCTTATATTTTTAAAGATTATTGAAAAATAATCATCTGGGTTTTAAAGAGCTTAAAACTGTATTGAATAAATATAAATAATAATGTAGATGTGGGTCTCAGTTTTATAACCAGGACCAATTAAGAATGAATATTAGATCATGTGTTGGGTAGGGAGGGAAATATTAGTTGGGACAGGAAGAGAGAGCATAAGGCCCTGAGTGAAACATGCAGAGCAGGACAGGGATGAAGGGCAAACAGCAAATTTCTGCCTGGGCTGCCTCCTAGTAGTTTATATTACAGCCCACATTTGGCCTGTTACCTTCTAACTCCTCACAAATGGGAATTTCAAGGCCCTTGAAGCCCAGTTCCTAGTCTGGTAGCCACACCATTACATCTGCTAGCCTGGAATTTGCTTCTTGGAGCTTCAAATGGGCTAGTAAAATACAAATATAGGGCTGTGGTAAGTTTCAAGTCCTCAAATATTTTCCTCATTTACAGACAGAAAGATGGAGAGTTTCAGCCTGGTATGGTGGCGCATACCTTTAATCCTAGTACTTGGGAGGCTGAGACAGGAAGATCGCAGGTTTGAGGACAGCCTCAACAAGTAATGAGACTCTCATCAACCTAGTGAGACCCTGTTTCAAACTAAAAATAAAAAATACACTGGGAGTGTAGCTCAGAGATAGAATGCTCCTGGGTTCAATCCCCAGTACCAAGGAAAAAAAAAAAAAAATGGAGAGTTTCATGAAAATTCAAAGTTCTGTGCCCATGAATGGCAGAGCTATATAGAAGTGGAGCTAAGTTCTGGGACTACTCCCTCACTCTGCCTATTTAAAAAGAAATATGCAAAGAAGCCAGAGATTATGCTTTAAAATACTTAACTCTTTTAAGGTAAACTAGCAGGAGACCAAATAGAGCTTTAAAGGACCTTGATTTGTTGCAGGAATGGAACAAACAGACTTAAGTCTAAAACTTAGTAAAGTATAAGAGGCAAAACTAAGGGATACCAAAGATGTAAAAGTAACAAACAACCATAATAGAGCACAAAGAGTGAAATGGGGAGGGTCAACAATGTTCAGTGTTGTGGGGGAATGAAAGCATTGGACGACAAGAAAGAGGTGGTAAATGTAGGAAAATACTGATTTAGAGATCCTAGCAATTAATAGAACTGAGTCATTGTAAATACCCTGTTAATCCTGAAAAAAAGGATTAAAAAAAAAAGAGAGAGAAGAAATGGGCCAAAGAGAATGAGGAACTATGAAGTGTTAGTTATTGGTGGCATATTACATGAAGAATGATGTCATTGAAGATTTGACCTGACATTACAAGAAGAGGAAAAATGTGAACTATAGATGGTCAGTTATCTGGGAGGGGGAAAAGAAGTCTAGAGAATGAAGGTAATATAGGCAGATATTATTATCTCTAAATGACAGAATAGTCCTTGTTAGGTAGTAGATAGAAATGTGTTCTGGAAATTGAAAAGAATGATTCCCCATTATTTTGCCCAGCTCCTTTCATGATAATAGAGTATTATTAAATCTCTATACAAAAGACAAAAGTAAGAGAGAAGGGATTTTTTTTTTTTTCAGTATGGGGGATTGAACTCATGGGCATTCTACCTCTGAGCTATACCCCCAGCCCTATTTTTTTATTCTTTATTTTGAAACCGAGTCTCACTAAGTTGCAGAGTGCCTCACTAGGTAGCTGAGGCTGGCCGCGAACCCAGATCCTCTGGTCTCAGCCTCCCGAATGCTGGGATTACAAGCATGCGCCACCACACCCGGCTCGAGAAGGGATTTTTAAAGGCAACTGAAATAGCCTGTTCACTGAGCAGGTTGCTGTTTATGTGGGTACCATTGACTCCTCCCAAATACCTTTGTACTTTCGCACTAATACCATAAATCTATAAAAAAATATTCACTTATGCTTTGTCTTTTGTTACAATGTAGTTATTCTTCGAAAATTTGACTCCTAGATATATCATTGATTCAAAATATGGCAAATGCAATAGCACTAATGGTAGAGTTATTCATATAAAACTAATCCCCTGGCTGATAACAATTATAAAACTAGACTAAATATAAAATGAAAGTTTTGAAGACACTAGACATTAACAAAAACAGGCAGAAAGTGGAGGAGATATGACCCTTAAGAGAAAGAAACTTAGGTGAGATCTACATTTAATCAGCTTTCCCTTAAAGTTTATCCTCAGACTGCTTGGAGCATCAGACAGAGGTCAAGTAGAAGGCAGCAGTCTCACTGGGTAAATAAGCCAGAAGTAGGAGCTCCAGGTGCCAAAGCAGTTGAAAATTGAGGAAGAAAATCCCAGAAAGAGGCAACCACAAAAGGAGAAGTCCCAAATCTATATCCTCTCACTTTCTGGACAAGTCTTGAACTGCAAAGGAATCTAGTGGAAAACAAGAACTGAGAGAATAAATAAGAGCTGTGCAAAGATTTCAACTAATGCCTAATTCTGGTAAAAAGGAGTTTAGGATTCAACCCCACTTATGTGAGGAACTCTGGAAAGGCCATAATAGGGATGAAGATCATGTCCTAGTCTAAGAGTTAAGCCCTACAACTAAGGGTAAATCTAAGATAGAGCTGCTCTAAAAAGCCTAAAACTATGTCTCCACAGAATCAAAGTGATTCACTAACAATTTACTACAAGAACATAACTCAGAGAAAGAAAATACAGAGTTTCCATAACATATCATCCAGTACATATATAAAAAAATAACTAGACATGCCAAGAAGCAGGAAATCTGCAATAGAAGAAGAGCCAAAAGTTATCCAGATTTGGAGCTAGAAGATAAAGAGTTAGCAATATCTATTACAGATATGATAAAGAAGCTATAAGAAAATATGCATATAAATGATAAAAAGAGGAGGAATTTTCAGAAAGATATAGAAACTCTTAAAGAGGAAGCACTAGAAATTCTAAAATCGAAAAAATAAAATACATGAAAAAGTTTATCATGGATTAATAACATATCGACTACAGAATAATGAGTCAGATGATTTGAAGAAAGGGAATATATATAAAGAAAATATTAATACATGTGAAGGGGAGATAAACTGAAATATAATAATAGTAATGAACTTTAACACCACACTTTCAGCAATAGACAGATTTTCCAGAGAGAAAAAGCAACAAAGAAACATCAAATTTAAATTTCTCAACTGTATATGGAATATTCTCCAGGACAGACCATTTGTTAAGCCACAAAACAAGCCTTAACAAATTTAATAAGATTGAAAGCATATCAATGATCTTTTCTGAGCACAGTGGTATAAAGCTATAAATTAATAATAAAAGAAACTTCTCAAATACATGAAAATTAAACAACACTCTCCTTAATAGTCAATGGGTCAATGAATAAGAGGAAAATCTAAAAATTTCTTGAGACAAAGAAAAATGGAAACATAATATAATAAAAATATAACATAACATATGGAATACAGCAACAACAGTTATAAGACAGAAATGTATAGCACTAAATGCCTACACTAAAAAGAAATAAAGAAAGGAAGAAAGACAGACCACAAATAAATAAGTGAATATTGTGCCTCAAGGAACTAGAAAAGCAAAAACAACTCAACCCAAAAGGAAGGAAATAATAAAGTTAAAAGTAGAAACAAATGAAATAGAGGCTAGAAAAATAATAACAATATACCAACAAAATGAAGTTTTTTTTTTAAATAAAATCAACAAATCTTTTCTTAGACTAAGAAAAAAATAGGAGACTCCAATGAAAAAATCATAGAATGAAACAGGAGATATTTCAACTGTTTTATTAGTCCTTTTTGTGCTAGTTTGATGAAAAGGAATACCTGATGCTGAGGAACTTTAGCAAGAAATAAGGCTTATTCTGGCTCACAGTTCTGGGCCAAGGTCAGATACCCACCATAGCCTTCTTGTTATCTCAGGGAGGTACAGGGTACTTCCTTGTCCCAGGGAGGTCCAGGGCACCATATGGAAAGAGATAGCAAGAGTGTGTGTGTGTGTGTGTGTGTGTGTGTGTGTGCGCGCGCGTGTGTGTGTGTGTTTCTTCTGGTCTCTCTTTTCTTATAACAAGGGCTCCACCCTGATGAATCTAATCTAATCATCTCCCAAAGGCCCCACCTCTAAGTATCAAATTCACGATTAAGTTATTCTTAATACTTTACAATGGAGCTTAATTTTTAACACATGAACCCATTAGGGGCACACTTAAACCATATTCAAACTATTGAAAACTAATACCATAGAAATACAAAGGATCATAAGAAACTATTATGAACAAATTGTATGACCTAGAAAAAAAAAGGTTAAAAGAAGGTTAAATTCCTGGTCTTATTCAACCTACAGACTTGAACTATGGAGAAATAAGAATAGACCATATGATTGAGGAAATTGAATAAGTAATAAAAAGTCTCCTATCAAAGAAAAATCCAAGACCTGATGTATTCACTGATGAATTCTACACAAATATATAAAGAACAAATACTTCTCAAGCTATCTCAAAAAATCAAAGAGGAAGAAATACTTCCAAACTCATTCTAAGAGGCATTTCCCAGATCCACAAACCAGACAAGGACACCATAAAAGGAAAGTGTGTGTGCGTGTGTGTGTGTGTGTGTGTGTGTGTGTGTGAGAGAGAGAGAGACATACAAGCCAACAACTTTGATGAACATGAGTGTAAAATTCCTCAATAAAATAGTAGCAAGCTATATTCAACAGCACATAAACATGATCATTCACCATGATCAAGTGAAATTTGTCTCAGGAACACAAAGATGATACAACAAAGACAAATAAATGGATGTGCCACATCATATGAATAGAATGAAGGACAAAACACATCTGACAAAAAGTATTTGATGAAATTTAACATTCCTTGACGATTAAATTTTTTTCAACAAATTAGGTATAGAAGAAATATACTTAACATAATAAAGGCCCTATATGACAAACCCACAGCTAACTTCATATTGAACAAAAAAAAAGTTGAAAGGTTTTTACTCTAAGATCTGGAACAAGACAGGTTGTCCACTTTCACCACTTCTATTCAATATGACTACAAATTTTAGCCAGATAAATTAGGCAAAAATAAAACAGTATTCAAACTAGAAAGGTAGAAATTAAATTATCTCTATTTGCAAACAACATGATCTTATATAGAGAAAACTGTAAAGACTCCATCAAAAAAACTGCTAGATGTAATAAACATATTTAGCAAAGTTGCAGATACAAAATCAACATAAAAAAATCGGGAGCCGGGCATGGTGGTATATGCTTGTAATCCCAATATTTGGGAAGTTGAAACAGGAGGATTGCAGGTATGCCACCAGCTTCAGTTACTTAGTGAGGCCCTCCACAACTTTGTGAGACTATGTTTGAAAAATAAAGAATAAAAAATAGGGCTGGAGGTATAGCTCAGAGGTAGAATGCCCCTGGGTTCAACCCTGAGTACCACAAAAAAAAAAAAAAAAAAAAAAAAATAAAAAAAATTTCAAAAAAAAAAAAAAAAAAAAAAAAAAAAAAAATCAGTAGTATTTCCATATACTAGCAGCACATTATCTGAACAAGAAAATAATCTCATTTACAATAGCTACACACACACACACACACACACACACACACACACACACACACAAAACAAAACTTTGGGACAAATCTAACCAATTAGGTCAAAATGATAAAACATTGAGGCCTGAAATTGAGGAGGAAGATGCAAATTAAAAGAAAGATACTCTGTGTTCATGGACTGGAAGAATAAATATTGTTAAAATGTCCATCTTACCCAAAGTGATCTACAGATTCAATGCAATTTCTATCAAAATAACAATGACATTCTTCACAGAAATAGAAAAATTAATCCTAAAATATGTATGAAACCACAAAAGACCCCATAGCAAAGCAATCTTGAACAAAAGAACAAAACTAGAAGTATATAAACACAATGGAATACTATTCATCAACAACAACAACAAAATGAAATCTTTTCATTTGCAATCACATAGATAAACCTGGAGAATGTTATGTTAAGTAACATAAGCCAGGCGCAAAGAGACAAATACTACATTATCTCATTTATATATGGAATCTAAAAAAGTTGCTGTCTCATGGAATTAGAGAGTAGAATGGTGGTTACCAGGGGTTTGGTGGTTGTGGGGGAGGGGAAGATGGGAAGATGTTGGTCAAACGATATATAATTACAGTTAGGAGGAATACTGAAAAATGTCCAAAATAGGCAAATACATAGAGAACAACAGTAGGTAAGTAATTGCCTGGAGTCAAAGTCCTAGAGGAGAGGATGGCAGAGTGGGGCAGAGAGAAATGAAGAATGGCCATTAATAGTTATGGAATTTTTTTTTTTTTAGTTACAGTAGTACTCTAAAATTGGTTATAGTGATGGCTGCACAACTCTGAGAACCAACTAAAAACCATTGTATCGTTCACTTTAAATGGGTGAATTGTATGATTTGTGAATTATATCCTCATAAAGCTATTTTAAAAGCAAGAAAATTCACCTGATGAAAAACTAAAGGAGGAGGATTATATACATAAAGTTGGGTGAATGCCTCATTTTGTGCTGAGATCTGTGAATGCAAATTCCATGGAATAGAGACAGAGGGAAAGTCACATGAGTAGTGCTCTCAGAAAGGAAGGAGAATCTGACACATGAGAATCACATGTATGTCACAGAAAGTTGAAAAAGCATGGATCAAGCACAGAGAGGAAAAATAAAATACTAAAGTAAGGGACACTGATCACAGAGTACATGATGACAGAGATGCACCCAAGGAAAAAGACACATCTGTGTGGAAGTAATGGGGTCTTGCCCCCCAAGGGCCAAAAAAATGTCTTCTCCATAAATCCCTCCTGCCCTTAGATTGGATGGCTTTTCTCAGCAAGATAGTTCCTGAGATGGGTGGAGATGGACCCAGATGGTAGCCAATTTTATTTCCTTCTCCTTCACAGCTACAGGCTGTTGAGTCTTATCAAAAAGCTGCTGTCTGAGATGATTGCCTAAAGGGCACAGAAAGGAGAAAGCTATCCAGTATAGAGGGCAATTGCTTTCTATCTTCCTGGCTCTGTAAAGCAGAAGCAACATAAATGAACAAACCTCCATAAGGAATAATTGTTAAATTAGCATGACCTCACTTTACACCAATATAAGAAAGAAGAAGCAAAAGCATCAAGAAGATAAAAAGTGAGGAAGAAAGTGAAATGGAAGGGTAAAGAAAAAGCAAGAATAAACTAAGAGTAGATAAGACAGTACTACCATTCTCTTGTAACATGTTAAGATATCAAAGTTATGGTCATCAGTCCAGTGTTATTATTTTTATTCATAAATGTATTCAATTATGAAATAATACATTATAAAAATTAAAGATGTTTAGGATTCAGTAAGTAAAATACATGTTAAATAAACAAGCTTACTTATTTCTTCCTTTGTTAACAGACATTTGGGTAATTCAATTTCTTGCTAATATAAATTAAGCTTTATGGGACACCCTTGTACATATGATCTTATAAACCTGCATGAATTCATCCCTTATATATGTAACTTTGTGCCTGTAGTATATCTGTAGGGGAAATTCTTATGAATGGAATTGGTATGCTAAAGCCACTCACACTAATACTTTGATAATATTGACCATTTGTACCACCTTTCTTCCATCACTAATGTATGAATCCTTTCTTCCTCATGACCTTATTAGCATTAGTAAAGGGAGTAAGGTAATTAGAAAGATGGAGGCAGGAGTCATATTGAAGCTCTTGATGGTGAAGAGCTTAAAAAAGACTCTTAAATATTCGTGCCCTTAAATTATACCTTGGACATTTTTATTTAATGGCATATGATGTAAAATTCTAGCTTTGTTGTTGTTGTTGGCTCCTCTCCCATCTATCCCTCCATTGCTAAGTATTGAAGCAAAAATTGACAGAAAGGGAAAGAAGGAAGGAGGGAAGGAAGAAGGAAAAATAAAACCACTATCATAATTGAGTATTTTAACACAAACCTCTCAGAAACTGAAAGAACAAGCAGACAAAAATTTGATGAAAATAGAAGAGATTTGAATAATATGATTATCTACCTTGGCCTAATTGGCATATATAGAACATTATACTCAACAACTGCAGAATATATATACATATATACACATGTATATATAAATATATATATATATTTCTCAAATGCATATAGAAGATTTTACCAAAGTAGACCATAAGCCAAGTTAAAATGCAAGTCTCAAAAAATTTCAAAAGATTTAAATCTCCAAGTATGTTTTCCTACTACAGTGGAATTAAATTAGAAATCAATAGTATATCAACCAGACAAGTCCCAAATGTCTGGAAATTAAGCAACATACTTCTATATAACTTATATGTTAAAATGAACTCATAATGAAAATTAAGAAATATTTTAAATGAATGATAATTAAAATATGGCATATCAAAATTTGATGAAGCTAAAGAAATAGAAGGAAACTTAAGGGGCTAAAAATAATCTTATATAAACTGTTCCAGAGAACAGAAAAAAACACTTCTCAATAATTATATGAGTTGATGTTAATGTTTGACAAGGACATTACAGGAAAGGAAAATATATACCATCTCTCTCATGAACATAAATGCAAAATTCCTAAAGAGAATATTAGCAAATTGAAAAGGATAATGCATCATGATTAAGTAGAATTTCTTGTAGGAATGTAAGAGCAATTTAACCTTGAAAAAGCAATCAGTGTAACTCACCATATTGCCAAAATAAAGAAGAAAAAATTTGTTTGATCATCTTAATAGATACATAAGTATTTGAGCTGGGTATGGTGGTGCACACTTGTAATCCCAGTACTTGGGAGACTGAAACAGAAGTATTGCAGGTTCAAGACCAGCCTCAACAACTTTGCAAGGCCCTTAGCAACTCAGCAAGACCTTGTTTCAAAATGAAAAATAAAATAGGACTGGGGGTATAGCTCAGAGGTAGGACACCCTGGGTTCAGTCCCTACAACCACACACACACACACACACACACACACACACACACACTGTATTTTAATCAAATACATATTGGATTAAATTTAATACATATTTGTGAGTTTTAAAAAATAATCTCAACTGTCGGGGGCCAGCCCTTGAGGCAGCAGGGTCGGGGGTTCCTTGTTAGGTGGGGATCAAGATGAGGTCGCGAGAATATACTCACATCCAATGCAGTGTTGAAAATGCATCTGTTTAATTCATCTCCTTCATCATTTCTTATACTATCTCTTACAACAAGGTATACAGAACAGGAATTTTTACAGATTTGTTTTTCCTAAAGTTGAGTGGGTACATCTTTAACTAGAAAAGCTATTTCCCATAGTATTTGATGGAATTAAGAAAACAGCAAAGGTTACAGAATACAATGCGTATATAAAAATTCTTTTCGTACGAAAACAGTGTTAAAGGTTAACAAGGAAAAGGAGTCTTTATTCATCAGTTTAAATCTTCAATATTTGCCTAGCTCCTGTAAGCAGTGTTCTTATCTTATTCTTAGGCAGCTAGAGTTAGTTAATGAGTGGTAAGACAAGGGGAAGTGTTTCAGAGAGAGAAAATATCTGTCTTAAAGCTTTCTTTACTCACAGATAAAGAATAGTAGACCTAAGTATCTTTGGTTTAGTAGCTAAGCTTGCAAAGTTCAATTCCTGATGTTTGTAGAAGGTTAATGAATATCTCTGAGGCAAGCTGAGGCATTGTATTTTTTTGAGGAATCATAATCTGTCTAGCCATCCTGTGTCTCTAAGAAATTTTCCTTTATAATTAATGTGAAAGTAAAACCCAAAGCACCCCAAATTTCCAGAATATAGTAATGCAAAGTGGGAAATGCCATGTGTTCCTTCTTTTGGAATCGTCTGCCTTGCAGGGTTCCAGTGGGACCAAGCCCTTTGCTCAAGGTCCAGCTATTAAGGTGACGTTGCACTCAACAAATTAGGAATACAACATTATTTTCTGAATCAGATAGGGGTGTCTACAAAATATCTCTAGATAGCCAGGCATGCTGATTCATGACTGCAATCCCAGTACTTGGTAGGCTGAGATAGGAGGACCACAGGTTCAAGACCAGCCTTAGCAACTTAATGAAGCACTGTTTCAAAGTAAAAAATAAAAAGGGCTGGGAATATAGCTCAGAGATAGAATGCTCCTGGGTTCAATCCCCAGTACACCCCCCCCCAAAGTCTCTAGATAATAGCAAACTTAATGATGAAAAGTAGAATGCTTTGGAATGCTCTTCTGCCTGATACTGATATTGGGAACCAGAGAAAAGATATTTATTCTCTCACTTGTATCCAACATTATATTAGAGGTTCTTGCTAGTGCAACAAAAGGAGGAAATAAAAATAATATAAGATTGGAAATGAAAAAGTAAGCATGTTATGATTCACAGATGACATGATCATATACATACACATGCCACAAATATATAAAAACTGTTAAAAATAAGCAAATTTAGCAAGATCACTGAATTTAAGGTCAATACATAAAAATCTATTTTATTTCTACATACCAGCAATAAACAATTAGAAAATGAAATTTCATAAAAGTATCATTTATAATAGCCCCCAAAACACTCTAGAAATAATTTAAGACAGATCAACACCTCAATGTTAAAAGTGAAACAATAAAACTTCCAGAGTATAACATTGTATAATATATTCATGAGCCGGGCGTGGTGGCGCACGCTTGTAATCCCAGCATTCGGGAGGCTGAGACCGGAGGATCCGGGTTCGCGGCCAGCCTCAGCTACCTAGTGAGGCACTCCGCAACTTAGTGAGACTCGGTTTCAAAATAAAGAATAAAAAAAAATAGGGCTGGGGGTATAGTTCGGAGGTAGAATGCCCCTGAGTTCAATCCCCAGTACCGCAAAAAAAAAAAAAAAAAAAATATATATATATATATATTCATGATCTTGGGAAAGCTGAATTACATCATGCACACACACACACACACACACACACACACACACACACACACAATACTTAAAAGCAAAGATTAAACTGTAATCCATAAAATAAAATAAAAAAATAAACCTCTGTTCATTAAGCCAAGCCACAAGGTAGAAGGAGATATTTGTCAATACTTTATACATGAAAAGGCCTCCTATAAATCAATAAGAAAAAGACAACATAATTTAAAATTGGGCATAAGACTTGAACAGGCAGTTCACGAAAGAAGATATCCAAAAGACCATTATACCAAAATGTGCTGAGCAACATTAGTCATCAGGGAAAATTCAAGTCAAAACCACAGAGCAGGGATACAATTATAAAGACTGACAGTACTATGTTGTGGCAAAAATATGGTACAGTTGATACAACACTTTGAAAAGTATTTGGGAGATCCAAACATTTGTTAAAGCTTATTAGGTGGCAGACATGGCAGTAAGTACAGGGACCACTGTACCGGAGTGTTGGGGAAGAAAGATTGAATTTAACTCACACTGCAATAAGAACAAGTAGGGATTTATAACCAGGGAACAGGGTGGAGCCAGTGAATGGAAAATTACTAAGAGGAAGCATGAAGAATAACAGGTTTCTGGCTAGGTGTGGTGACACACACCTGGATTACAGTACTTGGAGGCTGAGATGGGATGATGGCAGGTTCGAGGCCAGCCTCAGCAATTTAGTGAGGCCCTCAGCAGCTTAGTGAGACCTTGTTTTAAAATAAAAAGGGTGGGGTTGTGGGTATAACTCAGAAATAGAATGCCCGTAGGTTCAATTCCCAATGCCACAGAAGATAAATACATAAACACACACATAAATACATACATAAATAAATAAATACAGGTTTCTGCCTAAACTGACTTGATAGGAATATTGCTGAAGGCAGATCATGGTGATAAGGTATTGAGGGTAGTCAGGTACCAAGCATGGTGATTTTTTCCCTAACCTGACTTAAGATTCTTGCTTAAACAGGATTCTATAAGGTCACAGAGGGAAGCCCAAATCAGGTCTAATCAGAACACTCAGGATCGTGACTAAAATGTTGGTCAAAGGAGAGAGTTTTTGTCACTGAATGCATGTATTTCTTCAATCCCACTATTGGTATATACCCAACCCAAATCAATGCTTACCTCTGTGGCAATTTTTTTTTTCACACTAGCCCCAAACTGTAAATAATCCAAATGTTCATCAATAGCAGATGGTAAGTAACTTTTTGCAATGGAACACAGTGAGAAAAGAACATATTACTGCCACATGCAACAACATGGCTGAACTTCTTAGAGAAAATGTTATGTCACAAGTTCATACTATAAATTCATGTTTAAATGAAGTTTCAAAGCAGGAGAAATCAATCTATGTGGCAATGAAGGTCAGAATAGTGAATATTTTTAGGGAGTTTTGGTCTGGAAGGAAACACAAAGGAGAGTTCTAGGAGGCTGGAAAAACTGCCTTTGCTGAAAGGTGATTCCTAGGCATGTTAACTCTGTGCGCCCCTGGCTTGTGATATTTGTCACATCTGGCTGGCTCTGAAAAGCAGAGCCCAGGTGCCATGGTGCAACACTTTATCTGAGCCAAAGCCTCGGAGCGTGTGACAGGCCAGACTTGAACCAGAAAGAGAAGAGCTGCTGCCACTGCCTGCTGCCAGGCTAGACTGGGCCCTCTCCTTGGGGGAAGCTGAGGACAGGACACTCCATTGAGCAAGTGGCCAAGGCCCAGTCAGCTGGAAGGACAGCAAATCTGTGGAGGCACTTACACTGGGTCTGTGATACAGAGACCCTTGTTATTGGCAAATGCAGCAGCTATAATCCAACAAGGGCAGGGCAACTAAAGGCCCCACTCAGGGATGAAGGATGGGATTACTTACTCCAAGAGGCAAGCAATTCAGATCAGCCAAAATGTTTGTCAAGAGTGAAGAAAACAGGTGATGAGGGAGGGAGATGATGAATCCCACGATGGCTTTGGTACCAGCAGAGGCAGAAGGCACTGCAATTTATTTCAGCATCTCTCCTGTCTTGTGTATTTTAGGAAATTGTGATTGGAGACCAATGTGAAGGACACTCTATGAATGACTGGATTTGTACCTTCTCTCAGGGAAAGAATGATTCAGTTTGCTCTCTCTCTCTCTCTGTCTTACACACACACACACACACACACACACACACACACACACACGTGTACACAAACCCTACATTCTAATATAGGAGCTAGATATGATAAAAGTGAACCTGAGTGATTTAAAGAGTGACTCATCTTAATGAACATATCAGACTCATCTTATTGAACATCCTCAGATTTCGTTGGCCCCATCTGTCTACTGAACCCTCAGTCACTGTCCCAACCTCAGTCATTCATTATCTACTCCTGGCAGACCCGAGTGATTCTACTGCCTGAGGCCAACCTGGCACCTTGTAGAATCACTGGCTCCTCACACATCACATGTCATGAGGTTTCTCTTTCCACAAAACTGCTGGAGGGGCTGGATAACACAGCCAGGAAGCTCAGGGGAGTAACAACCTGTAAGGTACTTCCCATTCTTCCCTCCAGTGGACAGCTCTAGGCATGGTTTCTTTGTTCCTTATGAAACAACTCCCAAAGCAAGGCAGGTGCCCTCAAAAGCTGGCCTGCTGAGTCTCCCCATTGCATGACAGTGGCCAATTTAGTGATCTTCCTCCTTTTGTTGCTTCCCAATCTTCCTTGGCTCATTTTCCCTTCTCCCCACTCACTAGGTATATAGCTTATATTTAATGAATATGTATTGAAAACACAAAACAGTCAAACTTCTGTTGGATAGGTGGGGGTTGGGGGTAGCACTGGGTGGGTCAGTCTCCCTGGCTGGGCAAACATTTGTAGGTAAACACATGGTCAGTTTGCTTGTCAGAATGAGCGTTTCCAGAGAACCAGGTGTGTATTCCCCCACCCTCACTCCAGCATCTGGTACAGCTGAAGGCCAACCCAACACTCCTCCTTATAAATTGAAACACATAAAAGTGATTCTAAGCTATATTTATTCTCATAAGTAAGACAAACACAAAAATGAAACAATTTTAGGTCAAGAGGTTAAAGTCCTTTGATAAGTTGAAAAAAAATGTGCCTATTTTCTCATATATATATATATAGGGGTAAAGAAAGACATCTTCATAATCCACCTGTTTCAAAGAGAGATTTGCAGCAATGGGATCTCTTAAAAGTTCTGTTTTCATCTTGATCCTTCACCTTCTGGAAGTGGTCCTGAGCAATTCCCTCATTCAGCTGAATAACAACGGCTATGAAGGCCTTGTCATTGCAATTGACCACAGTGTGCCAGAAAGTGACGCACTCATCCAACAAATAAAGGTAAGCTCAAAATGATAGTGATTATTGATTAATAGTAATTATCTCAACAGGCTTAATATTGTGATAGAACATGAGTTCTCTCGCTTCCTAGCTGCATGACACTGGCAATTTTTGTTTTGTTTTTGGTCTGACTCTATTTCTTCTGTAAAACTAAAGAAATAACACTTAGCCATTAAGATTCTTGTGAGGGATAAAATGAATGTAAGGAACATAACTCAGAGTCATTGCTGGCATTTAATAAACAATATCTATATTTACTAACTATAGGCTATTTAACTGAACACTATTTCATTCTATACTAAGGCAAAGTCATCTGCATTTGCAGATACCTTGAGATGCACAGAGGGTAATTCCTTTGCCTGATTATACCACTGGCACATATCACACTCTCTTTTTATTCTCCTAATTGTAACCCCTTTCCCTGTGATGCTAAATATGAGTGCAGCAGGGGATCCCTGGTTTATTAACAACCCTAGCCCTTCCAATGGGAGGAAACTCTGCATTTTATCAGCATCAAAGAAAGGGATTCTCTCAGGGTCACTGAGGGCCAATTCTTCACTTTGTTACCTCTTCCATGGGAGAAAGGAAGTCAAGAAGATGCAGAGGCATCCAAACTGTTGTCAGGTGGAGGGGTTCCAGACAGTTTTTTTTACAATAACAAACAGCTAAAAATAAGATCGAAATGTCTTATAAAAGACCACCCTGGATTGGGCTGTAGCACATGCAGAGGAAGTATTGTGTAATGAGTAAGAGTACTAGTCTGCAAAACAGAACAATAAGAAGCAGCTCCCCCATAGGATTTTTTAAGGATAAGATATAAAAATGCATGTGTATAAAGGAAAGTTGGATGAAGAGTATTTTGGGACTCTGTATGATTTTTTGCATGTATTCTGAAATGATCTCAAAACTTCTAAAAATAGCTTTTAAAATGCTTGCATAGTGCCTGATACATAGTAAGACCTCAATAAATGGTAGAGATAGTCACCAGTCCCCTTTTTATCTCTCTAGATGGAAAGTTACTAGTACAAAGGCCCAGGAGATTCTCCCCTAAAGAATCCCTGCTCTAAGTTGAAATAAACTTCAAAAAGTGGAGTTTGAAGAGACAACCATCTCTGCCAGCCAGGAGTGGACAGAGTATTGTCACAGTAGGGCATGGGGATAGAAGGGAGGGTGCCGCTCACTGTAAATCTTACCTATTTAACACAAAAACCATCAGAATGTCTTTGGTTAAAAAAAAAAAAAAGAAATGCATATCTTTTGAAATCTCTCAAAAATAAAACTTGAGCGAGTTATTAATTGCCTCTGAGTTTGGAAATGCCATCAGCAAAACATGAAGCAGTATTTGGAGAAACAAACAAGGAAAGTGTGGGAGAAAAAATGTAGCTAGTGTGTTTCTATCTCTGGCCAGACAGTGGGGTCTGGAACATTCCAGGAGGACACAGATGCCTCATCTTTACTGAAAGTGGCAATTTGTATCTACAGGGTGCTTTAGAGCTCTCAAAGTGCTTTCAGACCCTCACTATCTTTGGGCAATTTCCTTTTGAGAAATGTACTTCTCTTCAGTTATTAAATTGGCTTTCTAGAATGAGCACTAAATAGGTTGGGCATGAGAGTAGTTGGCCGCCACCTCTTCCTCCTCTGGGGCAAGAACACACAAAGAGTTAAGCACAATGGTATACTCAAGAGTCTTGGAGAAGAATAAAATCATGTTCTTTGCAGAGAAATGGATGCAACTGGAAAACATTATGTTAAGTGAGATTAGTCAGTCACAAAGAGTTAAGAAGCATATGTTCTCCCTAATATGTGGATGCTAGGGAGGGGATGTGGCATAGGAGGGTCTCCAGATGAAAAGGAGAGATCCTCGATAAGCAACGAAGTTGATTTAATTGTAGTGGACGCAGGGGGCAGAGGGACGCCCT